>JAEIFV010000939.1:0-120182 GCA_018904265.1 Lordiphosa collinella | reverse complement strand
ATAGGGCCCTGTTCCGGTTTTCGAGCCGATTTTCATGTAACCGTTAACATTTTGCATCCAAATTGTATAAAGTTGTATAGAAGGTAAAAAATCTGCCTACGGTTACTAGATCTGGTATAAAAAAACTCGAATTCGTTTGAGCAACTGAAATCGATTGCTCAATGCCAAGTGAATTCAATTCGAGAGAAAATTACGACGAGATCTTGTAACCACAGATTGTCTTGTTACTTACATACAAATTAATACAAATTTTTCGCGAAACATTAACGTTTACACGAGAATCGATTCGAAAACCGGAACAGGCCCTACAGTTAAACAGGAAGTCATATCGAAACTCCAACCTCTAGAGCTTTTAATAACTCTTCAACAAGTGTTCATAGCTGAAACAAGTCATTTTTCTCTTGGGATTCTCTGTCCTCTTACAAAAACATTCTTTTCATAATATCCGGCACGAAGGACCATAACGTAAGAACCACGATATTATACTTATAAATTTAGTATTTCTCCTTCAATCTAAATTAAGCCTATGTTATACTTTAACGTAGTGTAGGCATACTACTCGCACAGAGGAGGACTTACTTTTAAAATCTAATTGATACGGACCCATTTTGGTGGTCCTATTCTAGGGCTTAGGCGTGCATACTTTCTTAGTTTGTTATAATTACAAATAAAATATTTGATAATCGAGGCAATTTTAATGGTTGCTCCGACTAACAATCAAATAAAAATGCGGCTAAAAGTTTAAAAACTCGGAAACAGGAACAGACGTGATAGCCACTGAAACGAACCAAAACCACGGTTTGGCGAGTTCTAAAACCCTGGTTTGCTTCAAACCGGGCGCATAAACCGTCCGTAAGTCAGTGAACCAAACCAATTTGAATACTCGAGCCGTTTGCATTCCTGAATCCAAGAACCAAAACTCGAACTGAAATCCTAAGGTTTATTAAGTACAGGGTTGGTTCACGAACCGTTTCGAGCCCCCGCACCGAACCTTTATAAAAATTTTGAGATTTTCAGGCTTTTTCTAAGTGATATTTAAAAAATATTGAATCAAAATGAGTGGGGGAGATCTAGATAATCATATCTTATCACATGAATTTTAATAAGGTCTTGCCTGTGTGCTTGTTTATCAAAATCTGATGGCTTGCTAAGGAACTGAAATTCCAGATTTTACCAATATTTTATTTAGTTTTAAGTATGGTTGAAAACTCATGAAATTTTAAAGAAGGTAGGTAGGCTTATAATTCGGTTCAGAGACTTCGATCAAAACTATTAACGTTTCAATGGTACACTTCAGTTTTTGAAAAGAACTTTTTTATAGAAAGTGATATACCGGCTCGAAAGGTCATTATCAAGGTTCGGTTCAAGGTTCGAAAACCAATTTCTCTTTTAGTCTGGTGAAATCAGCTTTTCGATCTGAATTTATGATTCTTTTCGTGAAGGGTTAAGCAAGAACCGAAGTTATTGGAAAGACAGTATTGTTTCTGTTTGGGAGATCTTTTTACAAAGTTCAGTTCGAGGTTTAAAAACCAGCTCTTTTAGCTCGGTTGAAAGAGCTTTTCAATCTTATCCCAAATCGTTTTTTGTGCTGAGTTAAACAGGAACAGTGTACAGAAAGTGGTGTTCCGGTTCGGGAGATGATTTTTAAGTTCGTTTCAAGGTTCAAAATCACATTTCGGCTCTTTTAGCCTAGTAAAAACAGCTTTTCGATCTTATCCTTTGTTATTTTGTGGTGGGTTTAGCACGATACAATCTTTTCGAACACAAAGTGGTATTCCGGCTAGGGAGGCCATTTATAAGGTTCGGTTCAAGGTTTAAGCACCAATTTCGGATCTTTTAACCTGATGAAATCTGCTTTTCCATAATAACCTATGATTCTTTTCGTGCTGGGTTAAGCACTAACCGAAGTTATTGTACAGACAGTGGTGTTTCGGTTTGGGAGGTCATTTACAAGGTTCAGTTTAAAACCAGTTTCAGTTCTATTAGCCCAGTAAAATCAGATTTTCGATCTTATTCTGTATTTTTTCGTGCTCGGTTGACCCCGAACCGTACTTTTTTTAAACAAAGTGGTGTTCTGGTGTGGGAGTTTAAAAACCAGTTTCAGTTCTTTTAGCCTTGTAAAATCAGCTTTTCGATGTTATCCATTATTTTAATTTTCGTGCTGGTTAACACACCTTACTTTTGTATCGGTTCGGAGATGATTTATAAGTTAGGTTCTTCAAAACAATAGCTTACGGTGTCAATTTTCGATCTAAATATTTTTTTCGTGCTAGGATAACACGAACCGAAGTTTTTGTACACAAAGTGGTGTTCCAGTTTGGTAGATCATTTATGAGGTTCAGTTCATGGTTCAAAAACCAGTCTCAGTTCTTTAAGCCCAATAAACTCAGCTTTTCGTTCTTATCCTAAGTCTTTTTTCGTGCTGGGTTGAGCACGAACCTTACTTTTTGTACACTATGAGGTGTTCCGGTGTGGGAGTTCATTAATATGGCTCGGTTTAAGGTTCAAAACCCAATCTTGGCTCTTGTAGTCTGGTAAAATCCACTTTTCGATCTTATCCCGTTTTTTTCGTGTTGGGTCGAGCACGAACCTTACTTTTTGTACTGAAAGTCATGTTCCGTTTCGGGAGATGATTTATAAGGTTTAGTTCAAGGTTCAAAAAGCATTTTCAGTTCTTTTAACCTGACGAAATCAGCTTTCCCATCTTATGCTATGTTTATTTCGTGCTGGGTTAAGCACGAACCATAATTTCATTTCCATCTCTAACCATCAAACCCATAAACTTGATTTTTAGACCAACATTTGATTTTATTTGTCGCCAACAACACAAAGAAATTTTCTGAGAACTTTCAGTTCAGGAAGGAAGCAGCTAAGCACTAAGCTCCACTTAGTGGCAGTAGGGGAAGTTGGGGCACTGATGGGGTGAAACACCAGCCGGATACAGACGCTCTGTCCAGCCGGGCAATGGTGGGGCCGCTACTGGGGCACCAGCATGTCCAGCATTCACATCACAATAGGGATAATTGGGGCAAGTCTGAGGATTGACCCCAGCTGGATACTTATCACCGCCAGCTGCCGGGGCAGGTGCCGCATTCCAAGAGGGCTGAGGCTGCCACTGAGGCTGAGGTTGTTGCCATTGTCCATTGTCCTGCCACTGGTTCTGGGGCTGCCATTGAGGCTGTGGCTGGTGCTGCCATTGCGGCTGTGGGGCATTCCACTGGTGTTGCTGGTGCTGATTGTGCAGACGGGCATTATCACAGATGGGGAAGCCGGGACAATCCTGTGGATTCACACCAGCCGGATATTGGGCAGCCTGTTGATGCTGGGGTTTGGCCAGGGCCAGGGCCAGGCAGGAGGCGAACAGCTGAGCAAATGAGAAACGGGTTTAACCTGGTTGTGGGTGGATTTGCTGCGTGTGCCTGCCACTTACCAGCTTAAAGAACATCTTGGCTATGTGTGGAGTGGGGGAGGATGGGTGGGTGTTTTTTGGGTATATTCCTGTGACCGAATTGGACTATAAAGTCTGGGGCTTAAACTTCCAATTGGGTTCCTGGTCAAAGCTGCACTGTGGGCCTGCTGTTTAGCCAGCAAGCTTTTATAGCCGAACAGCAGCTAGAACCCGAGTCTACGTCTCCGTCGGTTTCACTTTCATTGGCTGGCAACGGTAACTGTAACTGCAGCAGTTGCTGTTGTTGCTGCTGCCGCTGCTGCTGTTGTTGCTGTTGTTGTAGTTGACTGATCTCGCGCATATTTTGCTTGATTGGCCCAACAGATTATTATTAGAGTCTGAGTCTTTGTTGTGGAGCGCGCGAACAAATAAATCGAACGGGGCCGCGAATGGACGGATAGACGGACGGACGGACCTGTACGTAGGTAATATACATATATCGAGTTACAGGCATGCCGTCATTAGCAATGAACTAAGCCCCCAACTTGCAGTTTTTGGCCAACTTTGCGTTGGCGTTTACCAAATTGCCAGCTCCAATCTGAGTTAGCAGTCACAGCCGGCCGGCCCTAGCCTTTCTGTTTATGGATCTATTCGTGAATCACTATTTTTGGTCTAAGTTTCCTTGCCTTGGCATACGCGTACATGTACATACATAGATACATTGTATGTCCATGCCCATGCCCATGCCACATGTCGTCGCTAAAGCTGACACCGCCTGCCCGGAAGGCAGTACCGGACCAAGTCATTGGTAAAACGGGTTTCGGTGCAGCGAACTTGCACTAGATTTGAATGCACACTGACACACACACGCCAGCCAGCAGCCAGCAACTCTTTTAACAAATTCTAGGCTAGGGATGGTTGAATTGCAATCTAAACGATTGAAGGCTTTGTTAAGTATAAGGTTTGGCTCGCGCCACTATTTCCAAAAGCCTTTTCAAACTGATCTACAGATCTGGGATTATAAATAAACACACAGAGAAAAAGGATAGTTGTTGATGATTCATTTGATGATTTTGGAATACCTTTGTGGAGCTCGAGTGTGATATTTTTGTACCCGTTACTCGTAGAGTAAAAAGGTAAAAAGGCAACTGAAAGTTTACTGACTAAGGCTTTTGCCATGGCGGCAGCCGAAACGGCCGTCCACACAGCCACAGCTACTGTTCATGTTCATATGTATTCTCTGTTAAATTTTCTGGTTGATTATTGAACTAAAATCAAACCTCGACCTTGAGCCTGCTAGCATTCACTTTGATTTTTCGAGTGGCAACATTTCAAAGTTAATTTTTCCTAAAATTGCTCCGAAAAGTGGAAAATTAACAGTCGAAACTAGGAAAGAAACAAGTGGCAGTATTTAATGTTATACTTTCGAGTACAAACTAGACTCCATTCGAATTCCTTTTCATAAAAAATGGAAAAAATCTAAAATTTTGTGGGTTTTTTACATATGTCAACTTTGATTTAAGAGTGCCCTCGGGTGCCCCCTGCAATTCATTTACGACTTGGCTTATTACTTTTTTTTATATTGTTCTATAGCAGGAGGTATGCCCTTTTGCGCGATTTTGTTTTGTTTTTCAGAAAATCGAGTTTAAAATGTTGTACCATTTTACATTTCCAGCCTACAAGTAGGCAGTTTTTTGATGATTTTCCAGATTTCCGGAAAAACTTTATGAAAATTCGTTATAAAAAATAAGAAAAATATTTCTAAAATAAATTGCAAGGCGTCAGAGCTCCAACTTCAAGGGCTACAACGAAACTTTAAATTCAAGATGTGATGGGAAAATTGGCTGCAACTTGAAAAAAAACTATCATAGATAGAAAAACTGCTGAAAGTGGTCAAATTGACTGAAAATCATAAGCGTGGTGAGCTGTCAAAATCAGTACTCGCTTGGGATAATATATCAAAAACCATTTGATATTTCAGCTTCCTAGTTAGTCTGGTGTAGGAATGCCAGATTTTTCCATAGAATGAATGCAGAATGATTACAGTTATAATGAGTTCAGCTGGCTCAAGGTCGAAATAGATGCGTTTGTTCACAACTGTAAACAACTTAAGCATTAATACAAGAGCCAGCAAAACTCATTACTAATTAAAAATTACAAAGGTCGCCAAATAAATTACAAACCTATATACATAAGAGAAGGCACTAAACTAACAAAAGTTTCATGTAACAACAAATACGCTTCTTTGAATGCAAATAACCTCGAGCCAGCTAAACTCATTACTAATTAAACATTAGAAAGGTCGCCAAATAAAGTACGATGATAGTTATATATAAAATAGACACGCCAAAGTCTGGGAATGAACCCGTCTGCAACCCCACAGTTTGCCCTTTTTTTTAGAGGTAGTTGAAAAACTTTACATCTCTAGAAAGATGCAAGTATTTTCGTATAGTTAATATTTCGAATACAACTGACCGATCTAATGAACCGAGCAGAACCTTTATCAATTGCGGTGTTTGGTTCGGTTGTGCATTTTTAATGAGACGCTGGTTTGGTTTGTGGTTCGGTTTACTAGCACGCTTTAGCTCTAAACCGCTTTTGATTCCCTGGTTAAAAGTTCGGTTTACAGTAAAAAAATCGAAATTTCGGTTCCGAGCTAGGTTTGACCCGGCTTGCAGACCTGTTTCTTCTGCATCCTCCTAATGAACTACAAGTGTCTAATTTGCAAGTTTATGAAAACCTAAAATTTTATTGAATAATTAGAGTTTCGAAAAATAATTTGTCAATTGGGCCAAGCCCTCATTCACTACACCACACCAAAGCAGTATCTGCCAATTGTTTTACAATTTGTCAGGCCTGTTCTTGTTTTCGAATTCGATTGATCGGAATTGGTTAGAGTTGTGATTTCCAAGTAACGATTAAAGAATCCGTTTACATCATTTTTATACTCGTTACTCCTAGAGTAAAAAGGGTATACTAAAGTCGTGCAAATGTATGTAACAGGCAGAAGGAAGCATCTCCGACCCCATTAAGTGTATATATTCTTGATCAGCATCAAAAGCCGAGTCGATATAGCCATGTCCGTCTGTCTGTACGAACACTAGGGCGTACTTTCTTCATACGATTTTAAAAGTTTTAGGTTCTTTGCGGTACATAGCTCAAAAAATTCAGATTATTTTATAGAGAATTTAAAGAAAATCCAAAATCAAATGTTTTAAGTTTTGATGGTGCCGCTGAGGCTTCAAAGTTTCCAATTTCCCCGTAATTTATCTTTGAGGGACCTATGTCCCTCGCTAGGCGGGACATAGGAATTGATTTTAGACCTATGGTTTCTTGGGGATTAAAAATTTCACCCGCCCTAATGTACATTAGTTGGTTTTTTTAAAGCTAGATCATTTAACAATTTCGATTCCGCCTGATCGATATCGAAAACGGGAACAGGCCAGTATTTTAATCCTAAGAATTGAGTTTATATGTTTCTTATACAACATTCAAAGAAAGGTTCGTTGGTGTTAAAGGAGAGTTCATTATTAACAATGTTACAACCGTTGAGGATTAGCTTTTGCCATATAAACTGAGTTAAATTAGTTTGAAAGCGGTTTTAGTCTTTAAAAAAATATCTATTAATATTTAAACTACTAAGTTCAAAGCTGAAACAATTAGAGTCTGAAGCACTTTTGAATCACTAGTACATTATGTAACTTCATTTTAAGAACCGCCTGACTTTAAATACATAGCTCAAATAATAATGCGCTGAGTCAGTCAGAAGTGCTTTTATTAACCTTTCGCATATTTACTTTTGTAAGTTTGCTCAAGATTTTTAACAAAAAAATGCTAAAAATGGAGTACCTCTGTACAATGGTGCCTTGGTGTTCTCCTTTGAAGTGCGTTCCTCAGAATTTCATCTCTTATATTTCCTAAGTGTAGCTATAAAGATCTATTTTTGCGCTTGCTAAGGTGGTGATTCCACGCTAAGGATTCCTCGGGGAAACCACAGCATATCGCATATTTCTTCATTTATTTTATATCCATTTTTATTTAACACTCCAACCCTACTTTGCAATGGTTCAATATAAATTGTCATATTTAGCATGCTGTTTTTTTTCATTCAAAAACCCGTTACATACCCACCGCATATATGTATGTAAATGTCCACAAATACGCATATCAATGCCAGCACACGCACTGCACTTCCTGGGCAGAGAGATCAAGCAAACATACGTCAGAGATCAGAGACCCCAGAGTTTGGGTTATGAAATTCAATTACAAGGCGAAAAATGCATTGCTGCCACACAAATTATGAGCTAATCAGAGCCCCCGGCCAGCCTGGCACACGACACACTCACACTCACACATGACCACATACAGACCATGCCCAATTGTTGGCAACGGTGTAACAGATTTAGTTTAATTCTTATAATTTGTGTGTTGCCGCCGCCGCCAGCCATGGCATGGCCAGGAATGTGCGCGGGCGCGGCTCCTCATACCCGCTCCCGCTCCCCACTTTGTAGGTGGCTGGTGCTGTTGGTGGTGGTGTTGGCCGATCGATCTCGTTAGCCTTGATCAATGGCCCGGAAAATATAAAATAGCCAGCGAAATTGAAATTGTTGACCGTTCGCATAATGCAGTATTTGTTCTCGCGCTTGTAAGTTGAGATTGGTTGCGGCCTGGTGATATCTTAACTTCTCGACTGGGTCGAGTCGTGTTTGCCTTTTTTGTCACATGTCGAGTTTTGTGCAATTGCAATTATCAATTTCCTTGGGAGTGGTATTAAAGAAAGTTGCCTGGACCGCATTTGCATTCAAATTTACAATTTGTATTCTGGTTACTTCAACAATTATCTATTAAAAGTAAAATATGAGACGCTTAAGTGGCCAGCTCTTTGGAGCTGCCTACGGCTTCGGCGGCCGCCGTCGCCACGGGTTCAATCTCTGTATTATCAGAGTCCACTTCCATTTCGGTTACAGTCGTTTGGGTTGCCGTTGCCTCATTATCAGCAGTAGCAGCCTCAGTCGTTGGCAGGTCTGGCAGCAATGCACGCCGAGTCTTTGTCGGGTGATCTTTATCTATAGAAAAATATTGTTACATCAAAATTTTTTAAATGTTGCAACTTTTAACACTCTTACCAGAGTCTTCATCATCCGATGATGATGACGATGATGAATCACGGCCAGAACTATTGTTGCCTCTGTCTGAGCGAGGCGTTCCCGGTGGCGGTGCTGTTGCTTCTAGTGACAAACGTGGACCCACAGGACGAACTTTGGCAGCTGGATTCAAAGCATTGCAAAATGCACACCGAAAGGTGGTATAAGAATATTCTTCCTGGGGAACCATACCTGTTGGGAAAGAGTTAAAGGTAAAGCTTTAAAGATGATGGAGTAAAAAATAAAGAGTGGGCGTCATGGAACGCTCTTTACGAGGGACAATCTAAATCAATATAAAGCAGGTTTTTTTTTGTATGGGTACATCCGGATGAATTTAATAGATGTTCCCAAATAGTTTTACTGTTTTTTTAGGCGTTGATATTACAAAGTGATGGTTTAGTGACAAAGTCGTCGCATTTTTCCGAAGCATTAGAAGGTGTTGGAAGCTATGTGCGGGACTACTTCCGATTTTACTATCTTTTAGGTACAGCTGCTCATTTTTCATTGTGTTCTGACCGGAATTTTTCCCTTCTAAAGGCGAAAATCTGCTATTTAATTGCAATTAAATTTTTTTTTTGCAATGGCGGGGTCTTAATACTCCTACGAACATATGGTATACATTTTGGGTTAATTGAATTGGTTTTACTATGCTAAAAAGGGGGCCATACATTCGTATGAAACTTTCTTAGCGTATTAATATATAGATTATCTTTCGTTTGCTTTGATTTCCATCCAACATTTGCCTCCATCTATTCGCTCATGTAAGCAATATATTACTGAGCTGTGCATCAGCTGTTTCTCAATCCACACACGATATCTATCTAAAGTGTGGTTATCGTTCTTGTTGCTGAGTACTCAACAAACGAAAAGGTAAACTAAAAATTTCTGGCACAGTTTTTATACCCGTTACTTTAAGAGTAAAAAGGGAATGCTAAATTTGTGCAAATGTATGTAAAAGGCAGAAGGAAGCATCTCCGACCACATAAAGTGTATATATATATCCGTCCGTTTGTATGAACACCTAGATCTCAGAGACTAGAAGAACTACCAAAATTAGCATGTAGACTAGTATTGTCTGCAGGCAGAAAAATGTTGAATAACTCCAAAAGTTTTGAAGAAATTTTCATAAAAATCTAGTAATAAATGACAGAGTTATTAAGGTTATAAAAAGCGTTATTAAGGTTATAAACAGCATGCGCTGTTTGCTAACATTGTGTTGAAATGTTCAGATTAATGATAATGCTCTGTTAATTAACATAATTAACTGCTATTAAACATTAGTTCCTCTGAGTATATCAAAGTGGAGCAGGGCCGACTTTAACTTGCGCTCCCGGCTTTAAATTTGGACACAATATAGTCGCTGTTTTGAGGACTGCTTTGGTCACTGTTTTAGTCACTGTTTGGTCAGTTTTAGTCACTTGTTTGGTCACTGTTTTTGTCACTGTTTGGTCAGTTTTAGTCACTGTTTTAGTCACTCATTTGATAACTGTGTTAGTCACTGTTTTGGTCACTATTTTAGTCACTGTTTTGATCACTATTTTAGTCACTGCTTTAGTCACTCTTTTGATCACTATTTTGTTCACTGTTTTGGTCACTATTTTTGTCACTGTTTTTGTCACTGTTTGGTCAGTTTTAGTCACTGTTTAAGTCAATCTTGGTCACTGTTTTAGTCACTTTTTGATGTTTTGTCACTGTTTTAGTTACTGTTTTGGTCGTTCTTTGGTCACCGTTTTGCCCTCTTACACATCCACCCACACACAACCTACCTGCTGCTATAGCACATTGCAATTGCGGCTGATTTGCAAAAACCAAAGCTGCTGACTTTGCAAAGTCAAAAGCGTAGCCAAAGAAATCTGTCGCAAAGACAAAATGTTTCCCGTTTATGTCCGCCCATGATACAATAACTAAGGAACGGCAAAGCTAACTGTGCGCGCTCAGCTCAGTCCGTAAAATGTTTTTGTGTTTCGGACTCTTGCTGCAAAAGCAAAAGCTCGGTCCTCAAAAAATGCTAATTTCTACACCTTATAATTGCATTATAGGTCCGCCCATGATACAATCATTACTAGTACGGCAGTCAGCTTTTTGAGTTCTGAGCTTTTGCTTTTGCACCAAGACTATGCAAAGCACAAAACGTTTTGCGCATGGTACAACAAACAAGGTACAGCGGAGAGTTTTTTTAGTACTGAGCTTTTTCTCTTACCAAGACTACGCAAAGCACAAACGTTTTGCGTACTTTTTAAGATCTTTGCTGAGGGCGCACTCTGGGAGCGCCGTACCTTGCCTGTTGTACCAGTCAAGCGTCCGGTAACGAGCTTCGCTCGAATAATAAACTCTTACCATTATGGGAGTGACACTCCTTGCAGAACATGCTATACCGAGCATCGCCGACTATAAAGTCCACCAGACGATCCAAAGCACTGCGCGATCGATTATCAATGATGGGAAATGGTGTACGCCGGCGCAGCTCTTGATTGGCTGCATGCGCTTGTGGCGTTCGAGCTGACGTCGCCGCCATGACGCTGCTGTTCAGATTGTTGTTGACATTTCGATATACACCAGAGTAGGGCGTTAGGGAGCGCTGCTGTAGGGCGGCTGAACCGGCTATCGCTTGTGGTGTACGCGGCTGCAGTTGTGGAGTGTGTGTGGAGCGATTCAGCGACTGTGAGCTCTGCGTTCGAGACTGCGTCGACTGAGGAGCAATAATTCGAATCTGTTTCTTATCGCCAAAACGCTCCAAGAGATTTACGGCAACCTGGAATTAGAAAGTTATGTTAAAAACAATTACATTTTCCTTTGGTTACAATCACCTTATAAGTCTCTTTATCCATGACCTGCTCCAATATCTTCGTTTTCTTCTCCCTCAGCTGCGACAGCTTATCGCCATTTTTGTTGAGCTTGCGCTGAAAGTACCACGTAAACATTTGCCGCAGCAAAACAATGCTAAACCAAAACACCAGAATATCAATGACTGTGACTTTTGGTGACCTCAGCGGGCAATAAATTACTCACAGCACTGGAAAGAGCAGCAGTGGGACCAAGTACATGATGCGCTCCTGCACTGTGGGCGGGAAATAGAAGAAATACCACAGCGCAAAGCCCACAATGTACGCGCCAATGGTGAAGCCAACAAAGTTTGAGACAAATCGTCGCTTTCGCTCTTGCGTGTTGATCATGTATTTTTCTAGGTCGTGGATCTGTGCCTGCAGACCCTCCAGAATCGCTTGCGTAGACTTTTCCTTCTATAATTAGAAATTATGTATGCAGAAATTTCTGGGGCTGCTGCAGCAGTGGCGGCTGGGCCTTCACATATTTGTATGTACTTACACGAAATTTCGACAAAACGTATCCCATTTTGAAATATTATTTAAAAAAAAATAAAAATGTATATAGACACAAATATCAAAACAAAACCTACTCCAACTTAAACATTTATTTTTAATATTGTGCGAAATTCAATTTGTATATAGCTAACAGGGTGACCGCAACCGGCAAACGACAAAATGCCGCGTTTGCGGGGGTGGATGGTGAAATTAGTGTGAACATGTTTGGGGTGGACGCTATATTTAGCGTGGACACTTTAATTAAAAAAAATAATGCACTTAATGCAAAAATCATATATGGGTGTTTCAACACAATTTCGAAGATATATCAAATAAATGATGTGCGTCTGTATAATTATGTCCATCAAAATAGCGTCGAATTGAAATGTGGATCATGAGAGCTTTTTTGTTTTTTAATTTTTACCTTATTAAGCAATTAATGGTGGTAAGCACCATTTCGCGCATTAAAAACAATGCAAGTGAGGTTCGTGCTGTCACCAATCTTCACAAGAAAAAGGACAGAAAAAGCACACATGATTACTTGGTAGCAGCAGTGTTGTCCTGGTTCAACCAAATCCTTTCTGAAAACGGAATTGGTAATGGACCAGTCTTGCTCCCTAAGGCACAGCAGTTCACCATAAAGCTAAATAAAGACCATGCACCAGATCGGAGCTGGCTTCAGCGTTGATGCAAGCGAAATTCTATTAACTTTCGCAAACATTCTCGGAGAAACCTGTGAAAATAATACAGCAAGTGCCGCCACTTGTGTCTCTAATAGTTTCCCGCATATTCTGGAATGCAAGGCACTTCTAAACGGAAGCTACAAAGGCAAGCATGAAAATCCAAAAGGATTCAAAACCCAGAAGCAACAACTCACATTGCTTTTCCTGTGCAATGCAACTGGTACAATCAAACGAACTTATTGTATTGGAAAGTCGTCCAAGACTCTGCCTTTTAAAGGAAGAGAGGTGCTAGATATAGAAACGGAATTCTCGAACATAACAATTTAATTTTTACAGCCAAGTACTACTGCAATAATAACGCCACTTGATGAAGTTAATATTCACTCCTTTAAAACAGAATACCTGCCAGGTCAAATTGGAGCATTGGAAAGGGTATTATCTGTAGTGCAATTTATAACTGATTTCTTACATAAAATTTTTTTGCTTACATGCTTGTATGCAAATGACTTGCATATAACCGATATCCTCCATCGATTTTAAATTCCTAATATATATTGTTATCGATATCTTAAACTCAATCGATATACCGATGTCTTAATATTGCCTTAAATTTTAAATGAAATTAATTAAGTCTAATTCTCCAGTTCTGTACTAAATTTTCTGTGTATAAAAAAAAAGTAAATGCCTGAGCTATTCAGAAAGCGCCATCAGTGTGCCAACCCTCGCTGTAGACTTTCCCTCCTCCCCTCTCCATGACCAACACATGCTCGCTAACAGCTGATCGAATATGTAATTACAATTTCGAATTCCCCCGCAGATGTTCATCATGTTCCAATTGGGCCGTCATAGAGCCAGTGCAGCTCTCCAACAGTGGCGGCAAAGTAAATTGGTCTCCACTTGGTCACCCTTGGCCACCGCTTTCAATGCGCCGCCTGCCAAGCGCATCAACTTCACCCGAGACGATGTGGTAGGTTATACAAGAGGATGCACACTGCAGGACACTTACATTTATCATTTCTGTAGGGTCTCTTTCGCATGCCAGAATTGCGCTCCTTCGAGGGTTTCTACCTGTTGCGTGAGAATGTGGAGCACAAGACCAAAGAGCTAATGGCCGAGGCCATCTCGAGTCAGAGGCAGCGTAAGATGGTGGACATCTTTGACGAGTTGTCCGATTCGCTGTGTAAGGTGGCCGATATGGCAGAGTTTATTAGGATAGCTCATCCCAAGAACAAATATATGCAGGCGGCGGAGGAGGCCTGCATAAGCATATGTGGCGTGGTGGAAAGGTAGGTACCTTAAGAAAGTCTGGTTAATTCCAACTAATACTTGTCTCTTCGCCAGCCTTAACACCCACAAGCCTTTGTATCAGGCTCTGAGCAAGGTGGTAGAGCAGGGCGACTTTATGCCCACCAGCGAGGTGGATCGTCATGTGGCCAAGCTGTTTCTGTTTGATTTCGAGCAGTGTGGCATACACTTGCCCGAGGAGGAACGACTGCGTGTGGTGCGTCTGAATGACTACATACTGCAGCTGGGTCAGAGGTTTATGAATGGAGCTGTACAGCCCTCGGTCTTGCCACGCAGCTATGTGCCGGAGCCCATACGGAACTAGTAAGTGGACAAGGATTGAAGGACTGCCAGGGGCGGCAATAAGTAACCTATTCAAACCAAATTGGCTTTTTTAAAAGCTGCATTGAACAACGTTACAGAAAACCCAAACACAAAATATTGATTGTGTTCATAAGTTACCAATCATAGAATATCATTGCCCCCTCAAAAAGTGCCTAGCTCCCCGCTGATTACTGCTTCTAATCTATTTTTATCCACACACAGCTTTCCCACTGCCGGTGACAATGTGATTATTACCGGCCTCTGCACCAATGCGGAGAATGTGCAGTTGCGAGAAGCCGCCTATCGTTTGTACCTTCAACCATTAGAAGAACAGGAACAGTTGCTTAAGGATCTTTTACTGTGTCGTCACGAGCTGGCCCGCAGTTGTGGCTTTGAGACCTATGCCCATCGTGCGCTCAATGCCAGCACCATGGAGCGTCCGGAACTGGTGCGCGAATTCATTGATGAACTTTCCGAGCAATTGCGTCCACGTGCCGAGGCAGACTTTAGCCGCATGACGCAAATGAAACGTAAGGAGAGCGGCCAAGCCAAGGCTTTGGTGGAGATCTGGGATACGCCTTACTTTACCACCCAGCTGAGACGTCAATCGCTGGAGGAGCAGGCCAATGAGTTTCTGCCTTACTTTTCGCTGGGCGGTTGCATGGAAGGCCTGGACAATCTGTTGTATTCACTGTATGGCGTCAGGCTGCAGACGGCCGAGATGGAGCCGGGCGAGTCCTGGTCCAGTGACATCTACAAGCTGGCGGTGATGCATGAGCAGGAGGGTTTGCTGGGCTACATCTACTGCGATTTCTTTGAGCGGACTGGAAAGCCCAATCAGGACTGTCATTTCACCATACAGGGGGGCAAGCGTTTGTCCGATGGTACCTACCAGCTGCCCTTGGTGGTGGTCATGCTGGGACTGGCCCAACCACGCTGGTCAGGACCCACCCTGTTGTCACCTGCCCGTGTGGATAATCTCTTCCACGAGATGGGTCATGCCATGCACTCCATGCTGGCGCGCACGGAGTATCAGCATGTGACGGGTACCCGCTGTGCCACGGACTTTGCCGAGGTGCCCAGTGTGCTGATGGAGTATTTTGCCAGTGATCCTCGGGTCCTGCGCACCTTTGCCCGCCACTTTCAGACCCACGAACCCATGTCGGAGGACATGCTGAGCCGGCTGTGCGCTTCCAAGCATCTGTTTGCCGCCAGCGAAACGCAACTACAGGTTTTCTACTCGGCTCTGGATCAGGTGTATCATGGTGAAGTGGCTGGACAGGGTGGGAATACCACTGAGATTCTAAAGACAGTGCAAGAACGCTACTATGGACTGCCCTATGTGGAGAACACTGCCTGGCAGCTACGCTTCTCCCACCTGGTTGGCTATGGAGCCAAGTACTATGCCTATCTCATCTCCAAAACGATTGCCTCTTGGATCTGGCAAACCTATTTCGAGGCCAATCCCTTTAATCGTGAGGCGGGCGAGAAATATCGTTCGGAGATCCTGGCCCACGGCGGGGCGGTGCCCAGTCGCAAGTTGGTGGCCAATTTCCTGCAGCGGGAGATGACGCCCAGTGTGCTGGCCAAGAGCCTCATACACGAAATCGATGCGGACGAGTCGAAAATCAAGGAACTGATTGTGAGCCGCAGCTAATCTCCGCCGCTGCTCAAGACATTTGTATATATATTTCTGCTTTTTTTAACATTATAATTAGTTAACTTTAACTTCGTATCGAATTTTGTTTGCACATTCACTAAGCGGCTCCCACAGACGGCATCAGTTCCACGCCGACAAACTCCTTGGCCATGCGTACGCCCAGAAAGAACATGCCAAAGCTCTTCACCAGCATCCTGCATAGAAAACGGAAGAGGGGGGAAAGGGAGGCAATTATGTAAAGTCACCAGCTGGAGGTGTAATGCGGCGCTTACCACTGGAACTCATTGTGGTAGATGTTGCGCAGAATGTTGAAAGGATTTGCAGATTTGACCATTTTGATAAATTTGTTTCAGGAATCTATTGTATTTATTTGATTCGGACTTCGAGTTGTGCTCAATTTCAGTTTTAACTTGATTTTGTATGTTATTTAGCTTTGACACGAGGGGACAGTGCGTTGACAGCTCTGGCAAATAAAGGTGACCAGGTTCGATAAAAACTATAAACTAGTGGTGTGGGCGTGACGTGATCGTGAGCAAACACAGAGATTCGTGCGTGAAAATCTGTGACGCATCCGCCTTGGACAAAACCTAATTTCAATTTGGTAAAGTTAAATAAAAAATGGGAATATTCGGGGGTTGTTCGGAGGGATTTTGGTAAAGTTGAACAATGTCATTGTCATTGGAGCTTTCATGCTGAACAAATATTAATTTTATATAGGATCTATATCTAAATTAAGCCCGATTGATTAAAAGCTTGGTGGAAGAATGGAATCAACTAAAAAATTAAGTCAAAACCTAACTAACTCAAATAAATAAATTTATTTACAATAAATGTGAATTTTTCTATAACATGTATGAAAAATATGTTTTTTCCAATTTATTTGGCGACCTTTCCAATGTCTAATTAGTGACAATTAGCTGGCGGGAAGAAGTTGCGTTTGTTACAAAAAACAATATGCATTGTAAAATCAAAAGGTTTAAAGCTACAGTGTTTCATGGATGTCCAATCAAATCATCAGAAGACGTTCCGCTAAATGACTCCTGATCGTTGAGCCAACTCCATGCAATCAGAACTTTAAACAGTTGGGAACTGCAAAGCGCAATGAAAGCAAAATTGGACTCGCATACAGAAAGCCAATCTTTATGTGTGTCGTTGCAAAGCTTAGGTCTAAAGTTTCCAAGTGAGAAAGCTTGAAGCTTTCTAACGAGCTTAGAACTGCCCGTTAAATTTGAATGCCAAACATTCAAAAAGCATGTGTTGTTACATGAAAGTTTCGTTTACCAAAAAAGAGAGCCTCATTCAAGTTTTTTCCAATTTATTTGACGACCATTCGAAGTGTCGCTTGTTATCGGTTATCTATAACCACGATATCGATATCACGGACAAATTTGTTGTCTATGGTCACACTGTACCCCCAAATTATACGTAAAGCAAGGAAAACGCAATTTAAATTGTCATATCGCTGGTAAAATATTATGGCGATAATCGCTACGCTAACACCGAATCAATTAAATCGAATGTGTCAGTGCCAGTGAAACGAAAAGTAGAAAAATCGCTATATTTTCGCGCAAAGGGGGTCGAAATTTGAAGGAAAAGTAAATATTATTTTGCACATAATTTTATTAAAATGTTCATGATTTCATGATCACGATCATGAGCTTTGGGCTTTCAAAACGCAGTTCTTAAAATAAGCAGAGAGCCTATCAGCTATCATTTATCGATAGCCAACTGTTATCGAGCGTGCACGTGCGGCTTCAAAACAAAAGTCTTTAAAATCTTTAGAAGATTACCATGGACAACACTGAAGGCACTGATGAGTTGAGCATGGAGGTGGTAGAACCCGAAGATGCTGAGAGCGACATGGAACCGGACAGCAGCGATAGTGAGGGTGAGGGCGACGCCGAATCAAAGCCACCCAAAGAAGTGTATCTGCCCACCAAATCTCTGGCTGAAGATGAGGAACTGGTCTGCGATGAGAGTGCCTATGTGATGCTGCATCAGGCCTCAACGGGTGCACCCTGCCTGAGCTTTGACATCATACCGGATGAGCTGGGCCCCAGTCGAGAATCGTTTCCCATGAGCGCCTACATTGTGGCCGGCACCCAAGCGGCTCGCACCCACGTCAACAATCTGATTGTGATGAAAATGAGCAATTTACACAAGACCCAGGAGGGCGATGAGAATGACGAGGATGACGAGGAGCTGGAGGATGATCAGGATGAGGTGGCCGACAAGGATGAGTTGAAAAAACCACAAATGACCTGTGCCCTGATCAAGCATCAGGGTTGTGTGAATCGAGTGCGTGCCCGCCGCTTGGGTAATACGGTGTACGCCGCCTCCTGGAGTGAACTGGGACGCGTGAATATCTGGAATCTGTCACAGCCACTTCAGGCAGTCGAAGATGCACAGCTGCTCAAGCAATACGAGCAAAGCGAATCACGTCCAGTCTACACATTCAGTGGCCATCAACAGGAGGGCTTTGCCATTGATTGGAGTCCCATTGCCGATGGCGTGCTGGCCACGGGCGATTGTCGTCGCGATATACACATTTGGAGTCCTCTGGAGGATGGCACCTGGAAGGTGGACCAGCGACCGCTGGTGGGTCACACACAATCAGTTGAGGATTTGCAATGGAGTCCCAATGAGCGCAGTGTTTTGGCTTCCTGCTCCGTGGACAAGACCATACGCATTTGGGATTGTCGGGCGGCGCCGCAAAAGGCCTGCATGTTGACCTGCACAGATGCCCATGAGAGCGACATCAATGTGATCTCCTGGAATCGCACCGAACCGTTTATAGCCAGTGGCGGCGATGATGGCTTTTTGCATATTTGGGATCTGCGACAATTTCAGAGCCAGAAACCGATTGCCACTTTTAAGCATCATACAGATCACGTTACAACTGTCGAATGGAATCCCAGTGAGGCCACCATCTTGGCCTCAGGAGGTGATGATGATCAAATAGCTTTATGGGATTTGGCTGTGGAAAAGGATGCCGATCAAGAGCAGCAGGCTCAGGCTGAGAATCAAGATGAGCTAAATAAGCTACCGCCTCAACTGCTGTTCATACATCAGGGACAGAAGGAGATCAAAGAGTTACACTGGCATGCCCAACTTCCGGGAGTGATACTCTCCACTGCTCACAGCGGATTTAATATCTTCCGCACAATCAGTGTGTAAATGATTACGTGTGGCAGGCCTCCATCTAAGATAAATAAAGACCACTGTTTTAATTGCTGTGAGTTTTTTTTTGGTTGTGTTTATTGTGACTTCTGTTTCAGTGAAGCTTCATCCTCTTCGTCATCCATTAGCATCGTGATATTGATTAGATGACGCATGGTGGGACGACCGTGCGGACAATTCTGTAAAGAGACACATGCATAAGGTGCTTTGATTAATATGTTTGAGTTATTCATCTGCTGGGGAAACAGTAGCGTGAAATGAGAAAAGCTGCTAAGGGGCACCTTTTAGATACCCGAAGGTCGACGGAATGCAGCTGGTTTGGAAAAGTCTGGGTACAATATTTGTAGTAGTAGAACAAAAGGGAAGCAAAATTGGGCTTCAAGTTTATCCACCCCCTAAAAAGTACTTCTTACAGAATATCTGCCTCGAAATTCGAAAAATTGAAAGCTTTTCATCCTAAAATATAAGAAAATTTTGAGCCATCATAATATATAGGTGGTACTCGCAATTGTTTTGGTACACGTCAGGGATGCAAACTGAACGGAAATAAGGACTGGTTCGGTTTATTACATGGTATCTGAAGCCAACTGAACCGCGGTTCGGTTCAGTGGTTCAGTTTCAACTTATTAATAGTATTAAAGCCTGTACTTAAGGATAACGGAAAGGTATTTTTTCAAAAGTTTTGAAGGTAAAGCAGTTTGAAAACATTAAAAAAAACTCCATTACTTTCTTGGATCACCCTCAATTTCACCCTATCTTAACTCTTAAAGCCCTTCCCTTGTAGAGCTGGCAAAAAATAGAGGGTAGGGCATTTCTTTCATCTTTTAGTTGTCTGTCTCATAAATAATCAAAGACCATAGTAGGAGCTATATACAAGATAATAAATCGGCTTTTAAAGGAGTAAGAATATATTTGAAACAATTTAAATCAAATTTATGGTCCACTTAGCTTTATTCATAATTGTTATGATGAGATTATCTTCACATTTGACTTGTGTAACTAATTTTATTAGAACGAAATTTCTTCTCCAGCCATTGGTTCCTATTAGTAAATGGGAGAATATCGGAGATTATGTCTCCAGTTTTGCCAAACATACGTTCCGACTCCATGGAGAGAGAGGCATATTGACCATTTCTTCGAGTTCCTGTCCATGAATCGAAACATTGAAATCAACTTATTATAAAAAACTTTCCATATTACATTAAGAACAAACTATTAAATTCTCCAAAAGGCAAACTGACTTGGGAGCGTGAGGCTTTTAAAAAAATTGCATCGTAATTGGGATTGTAACTTTTTTGTTTTGTCAGCTTGCCTTTTATAAATGACACCACGAACCCAAGGAAAATTTGTGGTGAGAATTGCTTTAGGAACCTGGTTTCAAACCATCGGATGTGCTCTTTTAAAATGATTGTAAACATGTAGTATTTCCTCAGGTTCTATAAATATTTTACAATTTTTTGCAACCACCCTTATTATCCCAAAACAGAATAGTTATGAAATTTGACATATTTTGTACAATTTTGTTCTTTTCCTAAAAACGAGATTCACCGACGTCTCTTTCCCGATTTTAAGCGATTCTTCAAAATAACATCGATGTTTTATCAGACTTTTAAAATTGCGGCATATCCAAAAAGATGTCTAAAACTTCTTTTTGTTCTAGAAATGCCTTTAGTTTCACCGAATCGTAAACTTTTAAGCCCATTCTGAAGTCTAACATTAAAAAAATGTGCTTAAATCTGTCTAGAAATTAATTGTTTCGGACTTTTGAAGCTGCAGAAGTTTCAATAACTATAAACCTAGGTGGGACATACTATTTGATGACAAATAAAGATGGATTCGAACACATTATACAGTACTAGTTCTGGTTTTTAGAGGTATTACAACCCGGGTTTTTGTTTAAAGCAACTCTATTTGGTCTAGCAAATCCTTAAAATATTGAAAATTTTCTCAGAAAAACCTATTTCATACTGAAATACTTTTTAAAATGTAAATGCTCACCTATAGTGTCTTTTATCCGAACTTATGATTCAATATTTCAAATATAATGATTTCTAAAGTGAATATGGGCATTTCCACAGAAAGGTCCACCAAGACCAAAAATTTTAAAAGTACTCAAAAACCTAATTTTTCTCAAATTTTTAATAGAGAATCAATCAAATTTAACTGATGTAAGCCAATCTTACAATTATTCATTAGCCATTTCGAGATTTCCAAAAGCAAACTCGCCCAAGCCTCATTTTTCTCAGTACTTATTTTGCAAATAATGAAAATGAAACCGTAACAAACTATGTGATTGCAATTAGATGTAACTTTTTGCTTTCCATTATAACAGATATCACAAATATATTATGATGGAAAAATATGTCACGTGCGCAATGTCACGTAGCGAATCCTATTTTACTTGCTAAGAAAAAAAAATAAAGCAAATGTTTCAGTCAAACTAATTCTAATATACAGTAAAAGTGATTAAAAACATTTTTAAATTAGTCTCACTTAAAAATTTTGGCCGGTTTTGCTGAGTTGTGCACTTATATTGATGCCCAAAAAAAGCACTTTCATTTTTGGTCACGTGCGTATCGCTTTTTGGTTGGCTTTATCTTGGAACCAGCACTACGTCTGCTACCAACTTTACCACTAAATAAAGTGCTCCGAAAGAGCTATAAGTTAAGGTGGCAGAAGAAAACAAAAATTGTATATTTTGACATTTATTCTGCTTTAAATGCGTACGACGGTCACGTTCGTCTTCATGGAAACACCCATATATGACTTTTCGACCATTTCGAAATTAGATTCCTAGAGGACATTTGAATAGTCGGATGAGGTAAAGAAGCTCGACAGACTAATGAGAATATCGGAGGAAAGAAGGAATGTTAACTTATGACAGGCATATTAAGAGGTCGGTGGACAATCTTGAGACTCGTGAACCGAACAGTTTTCATTTGTGGTTTTTGGTTCCATTCTGCATTTTCGAAGGGACGCCGTCTCGGTTTGTAGTTCGGTTTATCAACCGGAATTAGCGGTTTGGTTCGGTTCAGAACCGGTATGCATCCCTGGTACACGGTTTGGTAACTGTTCAGTATACCTCCGTACTCTCCGAAAATTACAAAAATGTTATCGACAGACGACGAAATTAGAAATTAATTGGCGGTCGACCATGAAAATACATACTTCATCACATTTGCTCTTCGAATTGTGTTTGTTTTTTTTTTTTGAAGACGTGAGTTTGTTTGAATCTACATTCCTTTTCTTCTTCCATTCTTCCCTCCCCAAATAATGTCGAAGAAGTTTACTGCTAGATGGGTGCCGCGTTTGCAAACAGTCAAAAACGTGATTTTATTTAACAATTGTAATCTGGATGCCCTATGTGCGGTAAATGCAGCATATTCATGCATTTATGACGCTTTCGAATTAGTTTTTCCTTCTTCTGACCGGAGCGCGTATGCAAGTGGCCAGCTTGTAATGTGGACTGCCGCGTCTGTGCTTATAAATGGTGTCACTCTATTTGTTTTTCCTTCTTCGGTCCCGGTTTAGGATTTAAATTCTGCTTGAGAGCCTTATACTCTGCCATGGCTATGTTGGCCTGAGCCCTCCAGAAAGTCTTCTCTGTTTCGTCCATCTTACGCCAGAGCTCTCCCCCTTTTTGTCCCATTTGCGGAACGGTAGTGCATTCAGGATATTGCGACTTGATCTGCTTGCGTCCGCATGCACTGAGCCATGACAAATAAGCTGACGCGGGACGCTTGAGGCGTTGCTGGTTACTTGTCGACATTGCTGAGTAGTCCAAAGTTTCACTAAATTTAAGAACTTTTGCAAATTATTTGGCGACCTTTCTAATGAATAATTAGGAACGAGTTCGCTGACTCGAGGTCAAGAAGTTGCGTTTGTTCACAACTATAAACAACTAATGCATTGACATACCAAAAAGAGCGTGGACAAACCTTTACAGATCTTTCATGGATTTCCAATCATCAGAAGGCGTTTCGCTAAATGACTCCTGATCGTTGAGCCAACTCCATGCAATCGGAACTTTAAACAGTTGGGAACTGTTAAATTAGTAACGTGTTTGCTTTGCCTTCTGATGATTGGAGTGGATATCCGTGAAACAGCTATAAAGGTCTGTCCACGCTCTTTTTGTTTTGTCAATGCATTAGTTCAGCAATGTTCCTTCACAGCCCCCAGGGGCCGAGTGCAATCGACTATTTACACCAGGGGCCGGCAGCTTCCTATCTGGCGTATATAGGAAAATTCTCAAAGCAGCGCTGCTCAAACACGCATAGTATAAGCTGTACAAGCGCCGCTGCGTTGCTTGCTTTCCTACGCCGCGACGCAGTCGTTGCTACTGAAATTGAGAGCAATTTTTGAGCTGCTCTCACACACACCAATGCATTGCAATGCAAAAATGTAAATGTATTTTTTGCCTCCCTCTGATTTACACGCACAAGAGCCGACCGCATGCCAAAATCTGTCATATGAGCGTAAGCAGAGCTCTCTTTGCCTTCATTCGCTGCTCAGCCTGGCTGGCCCAGCCTGGCTGGGCTGTGTCGCTTTGATATCGTACATCGCTGCATTAGTTGCTTATAGTAGTGAACAAACGCAACTTCTTGACCTCGAGCCAGCAAACTCGTTACTAATTAAATTTAAGAACAATATCACAAAGCACACTTACCCAACTAAATAATCGTACAATTCGCGTTTGTTTGTGCGTAAATAAACAAATTTAAGCTTCGAGATTTTTGCTGAAAAAAAAAACTCAAAATAATATGTTGCTCCAACAAAGTGTAACAACACACTGAGAAATAACCAATCCAAATGTCAGTAAATTCAAAGCCTACTTTATTTTTAGAAAAATTTAGACAACTTACATACACTCCGTTTCACTTAAATAGCACACATGGCAAGGTGCATTTCATTTCACAATAGCTCTTAAACATATAAAAGTAAAGATTATTTCAAAGCTTTAATTTATAGTTAAAGTAATCAGTTTTTATTATTAATAAGCGAAAAAAAGATTTATTGAACATTTTTCAGTTTACACGGCTTAAAAACTAAATAACCAAAAAATAGTGCGTAAAAATTGTTTCATTTGAATAGCACACTTTGTATTAAACTATAGTAAATATTATTTTATTCATCTTAAACAAATTTTTTTGGGTTAATTATATAAATTATTAATTAATTAATCAGTTTTAATAATGGGTAGAACCTCCCTTGTTTAAAATGACTTCATATATCCTATTTGGCAAGGAATCATAAAGCTTTTTAATATAATCAAGGGAAATTTGCGCCCATGCTTCCTGAATAGCCTTGATTAGCTCGTCCTTGTTGGAATACTGTTTTCCTGACTCATAAACTTTTCGGGCCAGCCACCCCCAAACATTTTCCATGATGTTAAGGTCCGGCGAGTATTGAGGCCAGTTTAAGAGATTGACATTTTTTGACTCGATCCAAGATTTGACAACACGGGCTGTATGAATTGGGGCATTGTCCTGTTGGAAAGTCCACGACAAATGTCCAAAAAGACTTTCTAGTGGAGGAAAAGCCTTTTCCAAAACTCCTTTGTATGATTGCGCGTTCATCTTGGGAGTCAAAAATTGGAGCTCGCATGTACCAAAATAGGATATGGCTCCCCACACCATAACCCCGCCGACTCTGCTGTGTAGACGCTCCAATTGATGGGTCTCCTTTCTTAAATCGTGAAAGTAATAATTATAACCGTCAGGACCCTCGAAATTAAATTTTTTCTCATCCGAGAACACAACGCGCTGCCACTCTCTGTCCCATGACATATAGTTTCTACAGAAACTAAGCCGAGCTTCTTTACGAAGAGGGGTAAGTGGTGGTTTTTTCTTCAATTCTAGGTGCTTTAGATGTTTGGCCTTCGAAATCACTCGCCACACAGTAGTTTTACTTGCACTAACCCCAGCTTTTGCTCTTATTTTTTCAATAGAGTCATGCGGATTGGAAGCCTCGCGCAATATAGATCGCTTATCTGCATTGGAAAGTACACTATTTACGCGACCTTTCATATTTTTCCCATAATTTGGGCTGCTCTGAATAAAATTATATATCACTTTTCTACTTCTTCCAATTTTTTTTGCTATTTCAGCCACTGAGAGGTCACATTCTCGATAACTTTTTATTTTTATTTGTTCGTCGTTTGTTAAGGCTTTACCACGACCCATTATTACGGAATATTATTAAAATATATTTTAAATATTCAAAATATTCTTTTCCTTTAACTTCCCGATGATCTGCACGACGTAAATAAAACTTTAACGCAAATGTGCTATTCATGTGAAACAAAAAATTCAAAAGAAATTGAAGCAAACGAGAATGAAATGGGCAGAAAAATGTAACGGTAAACTTTCAGAGCGTCAATTTTGACGCAGAGCATGTGGATACGAAGACGAACAAAATAGTACAACAAAAAGTACTGTTGAGTCAATGAATTTTGATAATTAAGCAAATAAAAACAAAAAATTGGTGTGTGCTATTCAAGTGAAACGGAGTGTACATGGAAATTTATGGGGATTCGAGGACTCTACCTTTGACTTATATAGCTAAATGAAGACTTGGACCTTAGCACCTGACCTTACAAATCCCACAAACAAAGGGTACACAATTTTTGTTTTCTTTCTCAGAATAGTCTTTCTGTGCTCAATGTTTAGTATATTAAAAAATCAGTATTAGTGTCGGTATCTCTTATCACCAAGCAATTTTTGGGGTGAAATGTTGAGAGGCTTTACAACCTTTTACAAAACATCAGATTAATATACTTTAGCTGAAGTTTTGACTGCTTTTTCACAAATATGGAGCTTGGTGACCCTATTATAAGCAAGCTGTCACTCAGGAACAAAGTCGTAATTTTCAAGGCTATTCTGGCTCCGGTATAGAGATATGGCCTACAAATTTATGGCACGCGGCGAAGTCTCACCTGAGAAAGATTAGAGTGGTCCAGTCAAAAATCCTTAGACGCATTACGGGCGCTGAATGGTACCTGAGATTTCACATCTTTTACTTAGAGCTAACTGTCACATAAACTTACATAGAACAGAATAAATTGTGAGTTTAACTGACACATAGCAGCTAGCTAGAAGATTAGAAATCCCAAGTCTATTAAATCTTTTTAAATTCAAAAACGATTTTAATCGATGCTTTTCGTAAAATGTTGCCAAATAATTCGATGCGATGAATATCGATTATTGGCCACCTCTAGTAATTTGGGATGCTGTGGTATTTGTGAGTGAGTAACGAGAAATTGTCAATTGGGTTGAGCACAATTAAAACGCGAATTTTAATTATGTCTGTTCTTTGCCTGGGTGTGATGCAGCGGGTGCTTGCTGTGGAAGAAGTCGTCGTGGGTTTGATACCGCCTAGGGAAACTTACACACCCGGTTACCTTCACTAGCTGTTGGCGCCAGCTTTGAAGTCACAAGCCATGAAAAAGCTTTTAAAAGTTGGCCGTTCGGATCGTATTTGAATACAACAGTGTTCCCCAAGAGGAGAGGACGAAAATTATGTCTGTCTCTCTCTCTCTCTTTTCTCTGATTCTCAGGGATGCATGACCTTCGGCAATCATTTGCCGAATGGGGGAGCACTGGTTTACATACTAATGCTTTTTCAGTGGCTATTTCTCTGCCCAATTTGCCGACCCCAGGCTAATACGGAAATAATTTTATAAAAATTTTTCCGTTTTAATCTCTCTGAATCCTATTTGCATCGCCATGTAAGCTTTTATCTAAACTAATCCATAAACGTGTTCGCCCTAATCTCTGCGAGTCGTATTGCGGGCGAGAAAAATGAAATATAACCCGTGTCAGTAGTTACCTACGCCAGTTCCTAAGGGCATCGACATGGCAAAGATGTCAGCAAAAGCAGGCGACACACTTGAAGCCAACTCAGTGAATCAAATGAAAGCACCCCTAATGGCACACAAGAAGCAAGAGCAACCGGTAAGACAGTTTTTACATAACTAAAAAGTGTAATAAATTGGATCTAATTCTAATTGCAGGAGCAGCCCCAATGGAGTTGGTCACTGAACTTGGCAGGATTTGGTTCCACTTTGGGTGCAGCGTTACCAGTGGGTTATTGCACCGGCGTGATGAACAGTCCAGCGGTGGTAAGCTTTGAGTTAAGTCTTTATAAGTTTTGTTTCAAATGCCACCCAACCCCTTGCAGCATATGCGCACCTGGTGTAATGAAACACTGATTGCACGTTATGACATCAACCTGTCACCTTCGGCCTTGGACTGGCTTTGGTCGGCCGCTGTGTCCATTTTTCTAGTGGGTGGTGCTTTGGGCTCGTTAACGGGTGCCTCATTGGCCAACAGATTTGGACGTCGTGGCTGCTTCTACATATGCGGCATACTCCTGGCCTTGGGATCTGTGTGTTTTTACTGCTGCCGGATGCTGAGCTCTGTGGAATTGCTGCTATTGGGACGTTTACTGGTTGGCCTGGCCGGTGGTCTGGTTACCTCATTTATGCCCATGTATCACAGTGAACTGGCTGCTTTGGAACAAAGGAGCAGCCTGGCCCCGCTGTGTCCCATGGGTTTGACGGCTGGCGTGGTGGTGGCCCAAATCTGTAGTCTCCAAACGGTGTTTGGTGGACCAGATAATTGGCATATTGCCTTGTCGCTCTATGGCATTTTGGTGGTTATTTGTTATGCTCCTTTCAGATGGTATCCAGAGAGTCCCAAATGGTTGTACATTATCAAGGGACGACAGGTGGAAGCTCAGCGCCAGCTGGAACAATTGCGTGGCTATAAATCAGAGAGTTTGGCTTTACAGGCCGAAATGCTGGACATGGAGCAGGAAGCTAATTCCAAAGTGGCAGCCAGTGGTTTTGGGGAAGTGCTAAGCAATCCAAAGTTGCGTCTGCCTCTTATTCTAGTGTGTGCCTATTTGGGTGGTCAGCAGCTGTCCGGCATCAATGCGGTGGGTTGGGACTAATCAACTGAATAATTTGCCTATTCCAAGTGATAATCTCTTACAGATCTTCTTCTATTCGGTGTCCATCTTTCGCAAGGCGGGTTTGTCCACACAGGATGCTGAATGGGCCAATCTGGGAGCTGGTTCTTTGAATTTGGCCACCTCAATGATGGGTCCCATACTCATGGAGCGTTTCAATCGACGACCTCTTATGCTCTTCTCGACTTGCTTTTGCTCCATATTTTTGTTTCTGTTTGCCATGTCGCTGTACTTTATTGTAAGTAGCCAAAGAATTTGAGAGAAGATCCTTGCATTAACTTCCATTTTTGTAGGAGAGCTTCAGCTGGTTTGCATTAGGCTGTATTGCCTGTATTTTTCTGTACATTTTCTTCTTTCAATTTGGCCTGGGACCTATGCCCTTTTTTGTGGGAGCTGGTAAGATCGATTTAGCAAGGCTGCAAATTGCTAGGAAATTTTTGGGATGGTCCTTCGAGCCGGATGGTTAACCTTTAATAGAACTTTACAGCTTGATTAATTTCGTTAATATTTTAAAAATCTTTTGATTCATTTCTTTACAAAATCTTAAGAATGTTCAAGGTAATGACAGGTTGAGGAAACATTTAAGACAAAAGATGATGCAAAAATATGTTTTTTGGGGTGGTCCTTCAAGCCGAATCTTGAAAATTTAACAGAACTTTAAAGCTTGATTCATTTTCATTATATTTTAAAAACCTTGTGCTTAATTTTAAAATGCTACGGAAGCTTTCGGTTCTTCAAGCAGGGTATTGAAAATTTAGCTGAACTTTAGAGCTTGAATCATTTTCTTAATATTTTGAAAATATTGTGACTTAAATTTCTTCAAATTGAGTCAAAAGATGATGAGTGAAGCGCTGTTCGGCTGGTCCTTCGAGGCGGATATTGAAAATTTACCTGAACTTAAGGGCTTGAATCATTTTCCTAATGTTTTGAAAATCTTGTGCTTTAAATTTCTTCAAATTGAGTCAAAAGATGATGCATGAAGTTTTTTTGGGCTGGTCCTTCGACCCGGATATTGAAAATTTAGCTGAACTTTAGAGTTTGAATCATTTTCTTAATATTTTGATAATCTTGTTTTTAATATTTCTTCAATTTGAGTCAAAAGATGATGCATCATGTTTTTTTGGTCTGGTCCTTAGAGCCGGATATTGAAAATTTAACTGAACCTTATAGTTTGTTTAAATTTCTTAATATTTTGAAAGTTTTGTGCCTTCAATTTCTTTAAATTGAGTAAAAAGATGATGCATGCATTTTTTAGGGCTGGTCATTCGAGCCGGATATCGGAAATTTAACTGAACTTTAGAGCTTGATTCGTTTTGTAAATATTTTGAAAATCCTGTGCTTCATTTCTTTAAAAAATCTCAAGGATGCTTTAAGAAATGCTCAAATCTCCAAAACCAAAATCCTCTGTCGAATTTCATAGTTTTTGCAGCCTTGCTCTCAGTAATACTTTCCCATTTCCTCAGCCATTTAATACTTTCAGAACTCTTTGAAGTTAGTCCACGTCCCGCTGCCATGGCTTTGGGTAGCGTTTTCTATTGGTTGTGCAATTTCATCATTGGCATGGCATTTCCCACGCTCCAGAATGCCTGGGGTGCTTTGGTCTTTCTGCCATTCTCTATTACCTGCCTGCTGCTGTTTGGCCTGACGAAACGTTATTTGCCCGAAACTCGTGGGCATGATCCATCCGAAGTGGCTCCACTGGTTGCAGATGGTTTTAAATCAAAAGTTTTGCTCTCGTCATATCAATCTTAGGTACTAATAAATATGCTAAATCTGTTAAATCCCTTGTCAAGTGTCGACGTCAGATTAAATGTGGGATGAATGCGGTCAGTTGATTTTAAGCTAGTGATCACAATGGAAGTGGAAAGTGCTAGCTCGCAGCTGGTGGAGTTGAAGAAGCAACCCAAAGTGCAGTGGACAAGGCTGCTGGTATGGAGCACAGTGGGTAGTACGATTGGCTCGGCGTTACCCTGTGGCTATTGCATGGGAGTGATCAATACTCCCGCTGTGGTGAGAGTTAAAGATTAATTCGTTTAGTCAGGGATTTCAAACATTTCAATTTTCTTTATATAAAGCACATGCGAACCTGGTGTCAGGCCATGCTGTGGGAAAACTATGGTCTGGCCATCTCTCCCTCTACTTTGGACACCTTGTGGGCTTTAATAGTGGCCATCTATTTGATTGGTGGTGTCTTGGGTTCAGCCTGTGCTGGCTGGGCAGCCAATCGTTTTGGTCGTCGTGGTTGCTTTCTGTTAAGTGGCTTCCTCTTGCTACTGGCCGCATTGATGTTTCTCACTTGTCGCTGGTTACGTTCGGTGGAATTACTACTGCTTGGTCGTGTGGTGGTAGGTCTGGGTGCTGGCCTGGTCACCACTTGTCTGCCCATGTATCATAGCGAAATAGCGGCCATTTCACAGCGAGGAACTTTGGGTGTTTGCTGTGCGGTGGGTTTCTCCATTGGCATGGTTGCTTCGCAAATAGTTACCCTACAGTCGCTTTTTGGTGGCGAACCGGATTGGCATTTGGCCTTGGGTTTCTATGTGATATTTATGGTTTTATGTTATGCTCCATTCCGTTTCTATGCGGAAAGTCCCAAATGGTTGTATATTGTGAAGCAACGAAAACAGGAGGCACGCCAAATGTTGATACGTTTACGTGGAAGTGATCTGGGCATAGAGCAGGAATTGCAAGCTATGGATAAGGAGGCCTCGATCGATGGTAGCACTCGTAATCTGGGTGAAGTACTTGGTGATCCTAAAATGTTGCTGCCTTTGGTGTTACTCTGTGCTTATCAAGGAGGACAGCAGCTGACGGGCTGTTCGGCGGTGAGTTGGGTCATGAGTCAATGAACAAAAGTGAGTAGTTGACGAAATTGAACAAGTCAACAAGTTGGTGGCGCTTTTTTGTTCAGTTCTAAAGTTGAAAGAATACTTAGATTTAAGTAAACTCATCAAAGAGAGGGAGCTAGTTGAATAAGTGAACAAAAAACGAGTCAAGTGATCAAGTGAAAAGGTAGAAAAGTGAGAAACAAAGAACACAAGCAAATATGATTCTTACTTTTCCACACAGACAAAAAAACAGACCCATTAAGTTCCATTTTTTGAAATTATAATATCCTTTTGACCATTTTCAGCTCCTTTGGATGATAATTCAAGATCAATTTAACATTAAATCTAAATTTTAATATCTAAAAACGAATATTAATCAATATTCTGTCTAAATGGATGCCAAAATCATTCTCCGTAAAACTTTACTTGTTCAATTAGCTCTCATCTAGTGTCTAGTTTCATATGATCTTAATCTATTTCAAACTGAAAGTCTTTTGTACAGCACTTGAAATATATTTCTCCTTTGTTTCCTTAGATCTTTTACTACTCCGCCTCTATTTTTCGTACTGGTGGTCTCTCATCCAGTGCTGCCGAATGGTTAACTCTTTGCGCTGGCAATGTAAATCTAGCCGTTTCTCTTATGAGTCCTCTACTGATGGCCAAATTCAATAGACGCACTCTTATGCTATTATCTTCGGGTTTTTGTGGTCTTTTAATGTTAGCCTTTGGCTGTTTGGTGGAGTTCACAGTAAGTAAATGGAACTTCCTAGATAATAACTTAATTTTCTTTTTTATTTAAACTTCAGGTTTTGATTCCTTGGTTCTCCTATGGCACCATGATAAGCATTTTCCTATATCTGATTGCCTTTCAGCTGGCTTTGGGACCCATGCCTTCTTTTATAGGCGCAGGTGGGTTCAGTTTGCGTTGAGAATTTTAAATATTGCTTTTCTTTTTCTATTCTTGTAGAGCTTTTTGAGGTACCTTCACGTTCTGTGGCGAATTCCCTGGGCAATCAGGTGGGCTGGGGCTGTAACTTTCTGGTGGGTTTTCTGTTTCCCTCCCTGCATACACTGCTTGGCTCTTGGGTCTTTTTGATCTTCTCCATGTTTGCCTCGTTGGTGTTTCTGCTTACCAAATTTTATTTACCCGAGACACGTGGCCGTGAGGTGTCCAAGGTGGCGGATTTGGTTGCAAATGGTTTTAAGAGTAAGGTTATTTCAAGTTAAGTTCAAGGTGACTTGAATAGATTAGGTTAAGTTGTTTGCAGTTGCAGCTTAAATATGTATTTAGTCTAGATAAGAAATTGTACGTTTTATGAAATGTAGACGACCTGCCTCAATTTCGTCAAACAAAAAGTCACTTAGATTTTTTCTCGCAATAAAACAGAAACTGAAAAGAAGATAAAAATAACTGTTTCGCTCTAAGCGAGGCACTAACGCCTCTCTCTGCTGTGTTCAATCTGAGAAGCACATGAGAAATAGGCTATTAGAGTTCTCATATGAGTTGTTGAGGGATTGTTCGTGGTTTCCATCTGCTTTGGCATCGTCATATTGTAGAGCAGAGGCCGGCATAGGCAGCCTCCTGCAATACGGTGCAGAAACGGCTGGGCATTGTGAGGGTGCAAGTTGCATTGGTTGAAACCGTTGCTCCATAGAGAATTGTGGAACAGAGCAGCCTGCTTCGTTGTTTTAGACCACGAGAGTTTGCCAACAGTCTTGTAATGTCGGTTGTCTTTGGTGCTTGCCTAAAAAAGGTGATGTTTGTTCATGTTGAAACACTTTTCCAGTTACTTACTAGAAAGTCTTTTGGCTCATGCTCGTCAAGTGTGAGTCCGTTTGCATATTGTGGTCAACTGCATCTTTCTGTGTCAATGTCAAAAAAACAGGCCAAGATTCTCAGAATTGCTTCACAGAGCCTTGAGAAACTTCTGTTCTGCACTCGATTCTCAAAATAGATAGCCATCAGGTGAATAAGGTATTGAGAGACTCTGCGGACGCTAAGCGCCTAAAGAACCTCAATTCAGTTAACAGAATATGCTCTTAATGGACTTTTTGGATTTTCCCCATCTTCTAGTGTTTTCTGACCCAATAAAGCAAGGACATTCAATAAACTTACCCAGGGCTGTTCAATTTCTCCCATTTGTGTGATAAGTCTCCTCATGGTGGTCTTTCTATTAAGAGCCTTGCCAATCATTACAGATTTCCGACAGGCGCGTGAGGCAAACATGTTACGTATACGCGAGGGACGACATATGGTACCCTCGGGTGCATCCTGTAGCATAAAGATAAGCTCATCTATATCCTCTTTGCCAAATTCCCAGTTTCGACTAAAGGGTTTTCCCAACAGACGCACTTTCTTGGTGGCGGGAGCTAAAACATAACAAAAATCTTAAATTAATATACCATTCGCAGACTGCTCCACTCACCTTCATCGTTGATTTCAAACTTAAATCCATTCTTTTCAAACACATTGAGATGATCCATTAATATCATTTCATTGACAGCAGTCAGCTCTAGGGTTTGTGGCACTGCCAAACGCTGATACTCCAGTTGGGTGCTTCTTTGCAGAGTCTCAAAGTTATATTTCTCATCTGCCGCATGTTGATCCACTATAAACAGATCATCCGCCAGTTTGACAATGATGAAACCTAAATTAAATTGTCCAATAATTTCCATGCGTGCAAAATCCTCTTTGGCTATTTCTTTTTGTAGTTCGGCTTCGGCCTTTTGATTTTGTGTGGGATTAATTTCGCTTTTAAAACGCAAACGTTGTAGTTTTAAGCGTTGTTTGTGCTCCGATTGCAGCTGCTCTTGGGTCTTGAGACTTAAGGCAATTTCCTGTAGAGATGTGCGTATCTCTCCACTAAATATGGAGGGCGCCTCTTCATCACTATTGCCATCAAATTCAATGCGAGTGGGCAGCTCTATGTGCTCATCATCTTCGTAATCAGTGGGGGACTCAGTGGAGGTCTGCGAGCTAAGCACTGGACTTTTTTCTCTGGGCTTGTTTTCGGCTATGCTTAAGCGTGTTTTTAGGGGGGTGAGTACCTTGCAATCAATCCTAGCCGGCTGAGTCAACTCATCGTAGGCTGTTAAAATAAGAACTTGAATGGGTGAGCTGTGAAAACTGTGACCTGACTTGATTTACCCAGTGATTCTGCTTTCAATTGCTTAAGATTCAGAAAACTTTCATTTAACTTTGACTGTTCTTCTGTGTCCGAGTCGCTTTTGCAGCTTAGCTCCACTTTGGGCGACTCTTGCGTGAGGAAATCCTGTATCTTTTGTAGTTTCTGTGAACGCGCGGAAATTTCTTCGCTTTCCGGGCAACGTCTTTTAGTGGTTACTTGAGGAGCTAAGCCTTTGGTATCGCCAGTTCGTCGCCATTGAGTGAGCACATCCATAAAACGTTGCGTTGAACTTGTAGGCACTTCTTCCTCTTGCTCCTCTTCTTTTTCTTTAACCGATTCCTCCTTTACTTTGGGCTCCAGCAGGCTAACTATGGTGGTATTTTGCATTTCGAAAGTGGAGGGTAAATTTCCAAATGTATCTAGCAGAGATTTCTTGAGAGCCAGCAGTAGAATCTTCTCATTGTTAAGCAACAACTGACGCTTGTCGGGAGTAAGATTTACATCCACATCGGAGCGAGCTGTTATTATGTTCAGATAGATAAAAGGCTGCTGTTGCACATTGTAGCGATGATATACTTCGTTCATGACCTTGGCTATCTGTGGAGGAGAATGGATATATCATTTCAGTTTATTATTTTCATTTTAATTGCAACAACTAGACAAACAACTAGATACAGTTACAATATAATGCAACAAAAAGTGATAAAAAGGAAACATATTGATTTAATAGAATGTGGGGTTAATTTATTATTCACAATGACAAGAGATAACGGAATGCCAGAGTGCGAATCGGACAATTGTAGACATATAAAGAAGAAGCTTCAGGAAGTCTCAAGGGTATAATGTTCCGCGTTTGGCTTGTTGGGACATTAAAGTTCACACACCCATGTAGGTACTCTGTGTCAATGTTACCCTTTATAAGTTTGTGCAGAAACATTATACCATTTTAAGTGTCGGTAAGGCTAAGAGCTTTAGACAAGCATATAGATGGGCAAACAAAAGGAAATGCTTTTGACGGATACTATGGGCTTACAGAGGGTTAGTGGTTGGAGGTTCCAATTTCACGACGATGTATATAAAAGCTTAGTCGTGTAGGGATCATTAAAAGGTTTAACCTGTTCAAGCTGATAAGAATTCAATAAATAATATGCGCTGGAGTGTCACAAGGAAGTGTCCTGGACCAACCCTATACTCTCTCTACACTTGTTATATGCCTACAGGAGGAACAATACCCATTGAAGACCCCCAAAACTTACTCATTGCAACATTTGCTGACGATGCTGCTTTTATGGCGAGAGACCCATGCATTTATAATGCCGCCAACGTCGTTCAGCAATATTTGTTTCGCTTCAGCAGATGGGCGAAGCAATGGAACATTGAGCTAATCCTAGCTAACATATACACATGTCAAGGTAAAGCTCATTGCAAGTGTTGTCTTCGATGGGATTCGGAACTTCAGTGCATTGACGGTTTCATGAATACCTTTAGTTTGTGAAAAACCAAAAAACCGAATCCGAATTGAATAAACCAGCAAATTTTCACAATCTATAAAACATGTTAAAAACGCGGAAAAGTATAAAATAATGCTATCCAAGAATATATATAACTTTATAGGGTCGGAGATGCTTCCTGCTACCTGTTACATACTTTTGCACAAACTTAATATACTCTGTGTACCTTTGGTACAGAGTATATTAATACCTACCAAGTAGTCGCAATTGTTTTGGTACACGTATTGATCATACTCGTTCTCGAGAACCATTGTACACATTCACTCCAATTTGACGGCTATTTGACATGTGACATTTATGCTATATTACTGCATCAAACGTTTTTGGCGTCATGGAATAGGGCCCGGAATGGCCTGCAAAAATGAGGCTACGAAAAAGGTGAAATCTTTAGGACGTTGTTCAAAGAGGTCACCATCCATGTGGTGGTTTGGTGGGGAGTCGCTTATAATAGGGTCACCAAGCTGCATTTTTGTGAAAAAGGAGTCAAAACTTCAGCGAAAGTGCATCAATCCGACGCTGTGTAAAAGATTGTGAAGCCTCTCAACATTTCAGCCCAAAAATTGCTTGGTGATAAGAGATACCGTGACGAATACTGAATTTTTAATATACTATTCTGAGAAAGAAAACAAAAATTGTATACCCTTTGTTTGTGGGCATTTTGTAAGGTCAGGTGCTAAGGTCCAAGTCTTCCTTTAGCTATATAAGTCAAAGGTAAGAGTCCTCCGTATGTAAATTGTCTAAATTTTTCTAGAAATAAAGTAGGCTTTGAATTTACTGCCTTTTGGATTTTTAGCTCTAGTAGCACAGAACTAGTATTTCTCAGTGTGTTGTTACATTTTGTTGGAGCAACACATTATTCTGGGTTGATTTTTTTCCAAAACCACAATCTCGAAGCTAAAATTTGTTTAATTACGCCAAAACAAACGCGAATTGTAAGATTCTTTAGTTAGTAGTTCTGATATTGTTCTTAAATTTAGTTAAACTTTGGACTTCTCTACAATGGAAAGTAATAGTCGGCAAATTCCGAAGCGCCCCCCTTCGGCTTTTCTTTTATGGCTTAAATCATGTGGACGCAAGCAGATCAAGTCGCAGTATCCTGAATGCACTACCATTGGGCAAAAGGGTCAAAAAGGGGGAGAGCTCTGGCGTGAGATGGACGAAACAGAGAAGACTTTCTGGAGGGCTCAGGCCACAATAGCCATGGATAAATATAAAGCTCTCAAGCAGAATTTGAATCCTAAACCGGGATCGAAGAAGGAAAAACAAATAGATGGCCACATCACAAGCTTGCCACTTGCATACGAGCTCCGGTCAGAAGAAGGAAAAACTAATTCGGAAGCGTCATAACTGCTAGGATGTGGGCATTTCCATGATGTCGAAAATGAGCGTCGTGTGCATTGAAATTTAAAAAAGGCAAAATAAATCTGATTTTTGTTTTTGACAATAGGCTTAACTTGGGTAATTAACTCTTGGGCATAGCACTTAAATAACTCTCAACCCATATTTTCGGTTTGCTCTGCTCACGACCGCAACCGAAAAAAAAAAAATAAAACGGGCTTGGTCTTCCCTCAACCGATTGTGTGCTGCTCTCGCGCTCGCTGTTAAGCGTTCACTCAGGCTGGTCGGTCTGACATCTCAGTCATGCGGTCCCAAAGTGCGAGTTATTTGAAGACCGAGAGACCAAAATGATATTTCAAAAAGGTTGCTGTGAACAAAGTCAAGTGGAGCAGAGCGTAACAGTGCGAGAGAGAATGAGAGAGCACACATAGTTTGTCGCATACATACAAACGTGCGTTGATATCGGTAGCCCAAGAAGAACACACTGATAGCATACATTCAAAACAGTTTTTTCAATGTGGTGTCCCCAGAAGGCCTAGTCCAATGCTTAACCATGTGAGATGGTTGCTGCAAAGTGAATATTAGTGTCATTGACGAACAAATATAATTTTAACATACACACCACAGAGGCTAAACCTTCTCCTTCCTCTTTATCCAATTCATTCACCGCTTCCTCTTCCAATCCTTCCACTCCTTCCTCCTCTTCCAATACTTCCACAGCTTCTTCCTCTCCCTCTTCCTGTTTTTGGTAAATATAGCAGTGGTAATGTAATAGATGCACCACAGATGAAGACATAAAGAAACCTCTCAATTCTGCGCCGCAGGCAAAAAATCGAGCGATTATCGTTATCAATAACATCGTGCATTCGCATTCGAAAGGGAATCGTGAATCGTGCATGATTCTGGCAAAACTCTTGAAAAATTACGTGCGTTAGGAGATTTTTATATCGTGAATCGTTCGTGACCATGTCAGAAAATTCGCATACGCGCCCAGCTCAAGTTTAAAGAAAATCAAATTGGTGGCAGTATCCACGCAATGAACTTGATTAAGATATGACCAGTCACCATTTGGCAACAAATTATTCAAGAGTATGTAGTCTGTTTTCTTAAAGCAACGCCTGAACACCGCTTTAGTTGGCTCCACCACCTCGGGTATGCCAGGAAGATCCAACATATAACACTTCACTCACCTGCTTGGGATCACAGGGTCGCGAATTCACATAGAAGAACTGACGATCTCGACTGGAGCGGCCTGCTCCATGACGACAACTGGATATGAAGCCTTCTAACTGAAAGTCTGCCTGGTTAAGACGTTCTATATCCTCGGCATTGAACTCTGAGGATTCTAGTTCACTCCTCAACGTAGCCTCATTTAGCTTGCCCTGCTCAAGGGGCGACTTAAGTGGGACAAGATCAGCCACTTGACGGCTACCAAACACTGCCGAGATATTGGACAATATCTCCTGAGCTCCATGTGTTTGGAGCACAATAGATTTGGCCCCCTTGGCCGTTTGATTGCTGCAAATTAGGCGAACTCCCTTGGTCACCAGACAATAAGCTTGTAATATTTGGCACATTTTGTTGAATTCCTTTTTGATGTTGCGCTTGAAATCGCGACGACGCACGGGCAGCGGCACAAACAGGTTGGACAGCGAGACGGTGGTGCCCACGCCGCGGGCGCAAGGCGAACGCTTCTTGATTTTGCCCTCGTGATCTAGTTCGATTTTAAGAGCTGCAAAGGGATTGACATGGAAGTATCCATCTTTTCAAAGACTAAGCCACACTTACCTACTTCCGTGGATTTGTGGCGCGTCTGTATGGTCATGTCGGACAAGGCACATAGTGAGCTCAAGGCCTCGCCGCGAAAACCAAAGGTTTCCACACCCAGCAAGTCCACAAATTCACGTATCTTGGACGTGTGATACTTTGCAGCTGGCATACAGTATGTGAAAAATCAGGGAGTGTGCTTAAACCTGGCTGCTGCTGCTGCTCTACAACTTACTCATGCCCTCCAGATGCGCCTCCTCAACACCGCAACCATTGTCACAGACCTCCACGCCCTGCAGACCCTGTTCCTTGAGCTTCACTTCCACCAGAGTGGCGCCTGCATCTATAGAATTCTCCACCAGCTCCTTGACCGCCACTGCCAGACTGAGCACCACCTGGCCAGAGCAAATTTTATGTACTGTATCCTTGGCTATGGCTTTTATTTGACCCGAAGGTGCTGACGTAGCCTGAGGTAGATCAGCGTCAACTTCGGGGTCGGTCATTTGGCACTGTGTGTGGTTTGTGGGTGTATTAAACAAATTATGGTTAAACAAATTCTGTTCTTGGCGCAATTCGCGGTACCAGTGTGGCCATATCACTGGAAACTTAAAAATGATAAGTGTTGCCCTACAGCCAGGCGTGAAATTAATAACTCTAATTTAAATTGAAATTTAGCGGAATTGCTAAAATCTGTTATATTAAAGACGCTATAAATTGATTGTTTTTAAATTACAGTCGAACTTTTTTATTACGAACTTTTGTACAACGAAGTTTTCTTTATAGCGAAATAATTTCCAGAGCACTGCAATTTCGTTCAATATTAAAACAGTTCTATATTGCGGAATTTTCTTACAACGAAGACTATTTTTGTCTCCTTGAAATTCGTAAACACCACGTAGCAGTATTAATTCTGTAAGATTTGTAAATTGACAATTTTTTTGGTAGAATGACCGGCAAATTTATATTACACACAGCAACACGAAAAATCCTCCACGAATGCCATCCACATTTCTATAGTATCTGGGATGTCCTGATTCCAAACCTGTCATCAGTTTTCAAGATATGAATTTAGCTTATCTGGCGACATTTTAAATTATGTAGCCAATATATACATCTGCTAGGTTCACACCGTATCGTCGTAAATGAAGATAAAATCTAAATCTGCTTATAACGGTATTCTAATTGTGTGTTATTACCTATTTCTCCATTAGAAAATGTGTGAAGCTTCAACGGCCAGGCGTTAGTTGATAATTGACCCAAAAATGGGATAGTTGCACGTGCAAGAACAATTTGGAAAAATATTGTCACAAAATAAGGAAAACCCGTATTAGGCTTCTACATGAAGTAATAAATAACCCAAAACCGATTAGAAAACACAATGGGCTTCAGTTTAAAGCAAAACAAAAAATACCTTTAGTTGATGATTGTAAAAATGTAATTTAAAATGGCTTGACACAGCCCGAAGGGGCCAAAGCCGAGCTCCACTCAAACTCGTTTGTGCGCTTCTAATTTCGCAGGAGGGCTCGAGTTTGAGCTTGATGGTATCACCTGCGCCGTGGGGTGAGGGGTGTGATTTTCAGAAAACTTTATTGATGTTGAGGGGGCCGCCCCGTCTGCGGGTCGCGCCCCCGCTGAGTCGGTTTTTTTTCTCTAAACCTACTATTCCCCTACCTTTTTCGTTACTTTCAAAATTACCTATGAAGCTTGATTGTGGAGATGTATTCTTAGTTCATTTTGAAATTGTGTTTCACCGCTAAAGCACTTAAAGAAGTTTGGTAACTGGTTTCAAATCCGAACAGCATTAATTCCAAATTGGCTTTCAAATGTATGAAGCTTATGTTCAATTTTAATACAAAACTTATTGTCTTATTTATCTTTCAAGGGTACCCTTAATGGTAAGAGCCCCATAACAATGCGAAATTTTTAATAAACTTAAGGAGTTACATTACAAAATGTTGTAAGTATTTCAACTACTTTAATTCATTTGTCGCTTTTTGATTTGGCTTATATTTTGGTATATGCAATGGTCTCCTGGTGACCACCAGCATGGCCAGAGATTAATGGGTGTGTGGCCTGAATCTGTTTGAACAGGGAGAAAATGCCGTAAAAGATGTAAGCGTCGAGAGCTGGAAAAGAACAGAAAAGAAACATTTTAAGTATATATTTCAAGTACTTTAATCCTCTCAAAATTGCTTAGTTGCCAGTAAACCAAAACCAGCAAACACATAAAAAAACTCATAAAACCACCAAACGAAAAAAACAAACAAAATATATAAAGAAAAAGCAATTCAAGAGGATCAAGTTCGGAACCGAATTCTCAAGCCAACAATGTGAGGCACTTAAAGAAATCTGCTTGCACTAGCAAAAAAAGAAGGAAAATGCAATACGTAAATACATAAATTGAATCTGGGGTGGCCCCAACTTGTTTCAGTTTAAGTCTTAAGTTAATAATAGTAAAGTATCATACTAACCCAATCCTAGGACATTAAACAGCACGGGCCCCGACATACGGGTAAATGGGCCTTCTCTATATAAAAACATAGTCCAAACAATCAGAGTAAATAGTATACCCACAAACAAGGAGACGGCGGCTCTAACCAGCCAGGGCAACAGCAGCAAATGGTTTTTCTAGAAAAAGAATGAGACAAATGATCAATTTGTATGTTTGTTTTAACTGTAAATGCACTTGCCTTCATGGTGCCCAGCACCAACATAGCCGAAGACATCAAATTGATGATCACCACAGCCAAATAGACACCGCATATGATTACAAGGACTGGGAAAAACATATTTACATACATGCATACATAAATATTAATTAGTTCTCTTACCCGATTCTATTTCTTCGCAGTCTTCAATGCTACCACCCACCAATTCTGCCAATCTGTTTGCAATTACATCGGCGTGTCCCAGAATTATGGACAAAATGATTATAGTAACAAATGATACAACACCACCCAACCAGCCAATCACCACGCCGGCGGTATTGAGACGCATAAAACACAAGCTCGACAACATTTTCGACAACATTTTATAATTTCCGCGCTTTGCTACTCTCACTGCTTCTGCTCACAACTCGAACTGATCAAGAATAATTAGTTTACCGCAATTTTTATAAGCTGCGCCCAGATCGCTGGCAAGTTCAACTGAGTTGCCACATCTGCTGAAATTATACTGCCTACTGTTTGCCTTACCAGGAATTGCGTTTTTAATGAGTTTGCTACAAAATGATTTCACTTGAGTTGAAGTTTTCAAACTGGTTCGCAACTTTTCCTAAGCTCTACTGAATCGATTTTGATAATGTAGGGCTTAATGGACGTAGAATTAACGTGGCCATGGCCCGAACCTCGATCTTTGGAAAACAATCGTTTACAAATTTTTTTGTTCACTGGACTGCAAAAAAAAATGTCAAAAATCGATTTATTATTTTCAAATAGCCGCAGTTTTTACTAATTTTTTTTTTTCATTTTTCTGCTTCGGGCTATAAAGGCATTCATACCAACCAATTTGCCGTCTTCAGTTTTGCTTTTAGATAATGGTAACTTCCGGAAAGCTGCGAACCATTAACACACCTTTTTTTAAAAGAGCCTACAAATTACAAAATTTGTTTCCGATATTTTTCCGCAAGTTTTTAAGAAACAGGTAAATTCATTCGCCTAGACCGAGAGGGCCTTAAAAAAGGCTCTACAGTACCCTAAATTGCTTAAAAAATTCGGTGAGGAACTGATTAATTTAACAATAAATTTTGAAGCTGGTAAATTTCGAAGGATTGAAAAACAAACGGGAGTATAAAAATACAATTTGTTGACAAAACTGCAGCTATTCAAAAAAAAATCGATTTTTCGCTTAATTTTGGTCTTAAATGGCTCATAAAAAAATATAATTATCAGTGAGGAAAAATCATCATTGAATTTCTTAACAATACATTTTACAAGCTTGTGTTAAAAATTGAGACAGATCGGTTCAGCTGTTTTCGAGAAATCGTGTACGCAGACTTTAAAAAGACAGTTTTAAGAAAATCGCTTTTAAAGTTTCAACAGCACTGTAAATTTACATGAAGCGTCTTTACAAATGAGCGAGTATCTTCGAAAATAAAAGTTTATAAATAATTCCGTTAGTTTCCGCTTTGTTTCACTCAGAACCGAAACTGTACCGGTGCAATGTTTAGGACCTTTTCGGTTCCAGAAATATTAGTTTTCGGATTAATAGTTTATTTCCACCAAAGAAATGATACATAATATCTTAAAATGACGAAAAATGAAGGAAATGGTTTGATTTCTGTCATACGATTTGCCATTTCATTTTGCCTTTCAATTATTATCGTTACTTTCAGACAAAAAGAGTATATTCACTAATAGTCTGGTTATTTAAGCTTCAAAAGTTGGCGCGATTTTGTAAAAATATAAATTTTGTTAAAATAAAAATTAGTTAAATAATTTTTGGACTTAGCATGGATGCAAACCACTCGAAAATAGGTGCTGGTTCAGTTCAGTGCTTCGCACAGTTTCTGAACCGCCTGTTCGGTTCATTACATGGTTTTGGAGCTAACTGAACCGCGGTTTCGGTTCTGTTCAGTGGTTCAGAAAGGCATATTATGAAGTATTATGATTTCTATCGTAATATGACTTTTCGCACACTTTGGAAATTGAATTTCTATAAACCATTTTAATATCTTTAAAATCTTTAGAAGAATTTCCAAAATTTGTAAATTAGGATTTGGAGGATTCGTCTATTAGTTTTTAGAGTTCGAAAACAAAGATTGTCGGCTAAAAATGAATATTATATGAGGCGAGTTTTCCTGGCTAAGATTGAACTAAGGTCTTTACCTTTACATAAAATTGAGAGTATTGTCCACTAGAGGAGGACAAATCAATTACACAGGTCAACAAAAATTAACAATTTTTCTGATTCAAAGAGCATACAAGGATATTCTTATAGGAGTTTCATCGCTAAGCTTGAATCTGGTGTCCATCACGTCGAGATTTTGAGGAAAATGGTCTCAAAGTCTTAAAAAAAAACGCTGTTTTTGCCCTTTTTCAATCACGTGTAGAGAATACGGCAGAGGTGCTAGAAGTCTCTAATTAGACTTAAATTAAAGCTTGAACTGTCAAACATAAGAATCAAACTGAACCATTGTGTGGACAGAATATAATTGAGTAGAGCTGGGAGCTCTATGTTGGATACCTCCGATAGGTTGAGTAGGAGTGGTTGACCAAGAAACCTAAGTCTCCTTCTACTTAAAGCGAGGCATTGACGCAGAAGGTGCTGTATCGTTTCCTCCTCCTCTTCAAATCTGTAACTTTTGCAGAAATCAGAGTGTTGTACGCCTAGGCGTGCTGCGTGCCTGCCTATGAGACAGTGACCCGTCAGGGGCCCCAACCAGAAGTGATATGTTTTTTCTTCTGTAATGTAAAAGTGTATTAGTTCGCTTAATGTCGAATGCTGGCCACGTAAGTCTCGCAACCGCACAGGAGGAAAGGTTTTTCCACCGATCCGTAGCGAGGCGCTGTGTTTCAGCTTTTTTGTGAAGGTTGTAGGTAGCCATAGACATCCATATCGTGCTCCTCTCTGAAAGGAGCTCGGTGATTGTGCCTAGTCTGACCTGTGAGTCCGCAGACTCGTTTCCAAATATGTTCCGGTGTCCAGGCATCCATATTAGGTGAATACTGAAGTGTCGGCCAATCTTACTCAGGGATATTTGTGACTTACATCATCACATGTTGTTAAATTTGTGACAAGTCAATTCGGTCTATCAGTTGGTCGAATGGAATGTCTGATTATTATCTAAGGGAAACGACTAAAATTCGCAAATTAATAAGACCCAGTGGCTGGAGAAAAGCGATTAACGTTTTAAAACTAGTCAGAGAACTCAACCGAACCGTTTTTTTGTGGTTTTCGGGACAGTATAGCTGGAATAAGCGGTTCGGTTCGGTTTGGTACACTTCGATTCAGAACCGGTTTGCATCCCTGGTATTAATCTTTTCACTGAAGACATGACGATTACAATGTGTTTGACCGGCGAATTGCTCTCCAGACTGTTGTTTCTTTCTTTATTGCAAGGAATTCCAAAAAGTCAAAGAGCGTTTGAAAGTGTCACCTATAAGTCAAAATAAACCATTCAGCTGTTTTTGTCAACGTGGCATTGTGAATGCCAACAAAATGATATTTTGTCAATGAAAACTGCAAAATTGTCAAGAAATGCCAAAAGGATAAAAACGATGCCAGTGGAAAGAGACTTCCCTAGTTCTTTTCGGTACACGGTTCCGGTTCTGGTTTGATTCCCTGATAATGTCTCATCTTATATACAACTATGCCACAGCGTAGCCACAAAGCGTGTAACGCGATAGTTAATCGATGAGAACTTCTTTGAACAGTCTCTAGTCTTAGACCGATTCATCGAAGAATACTTTACCACCTGAATTATTTGTCACCTGCTTGAGCTTGGATAGCTTTCAATTCTTAATTCAAGTAGTTCCATTGGTTATTAAATTAAAAATATTCGATTGACTTCTAAATATTTCAAATGCTTGAAAACTCCGATCATTTCCTTTCAAAAATTTCCTCAAATAAGCTAAAAGTCTTCCAGCAAAAACATTTATTTATTTTTCTTTCAACATAATACAAAAACTGACAATGATCTTAAGAATAAGTATAATGAAAATGGTGTAAAGTTGTAATGTCCAAGTACATACATAATATAATCAAAAAGAATGGTTAAAAGGAAGTAAATGTGATGAAGTCAAATATATAATGTGTGTATGCGGAATATGTCCTTAAAGGCTAAGTCTAAAGTATAACAAGATTTCTAAATAAATTTAGCTGGATGTAGCCACAGGGTCTTGGAATTGCCATAATCTCCGCTCCTTTCCAGTCCTCTCTTTCATTTGCTTTTGTCATTCGCTATTGCCTCCAGTTTCTCAATGATTTTGTTCATGTCCATATCCTTGGCAATCTTTAGATACATGGTTTTTCTCACCTCATGGAATGCCGCCCATGAGGGTAGCTCCTTGGTCAACAGCTTGAGATGCTCCTCAATGTCTTGCGGCGTTAGGTTTGCCCGAAAACTGTTTTGTATCTTTTTGATAATAATCTCGAGGGTGAGTACGCCCTTGCGTTCGGTGATGAAAACATTGCGCAGATGACGCGCCAATTCCGGCAGGCGCGAATATTTGGTAGCCTCCTGATCCTGCGATGGTCGTCGTGTCATGGCGTCCAATGCCTTGGCTGCCTGTTTGGCTCGTATCTTCTCAATGAGTGACTTGGGTAGACCTTTGAGCAGATTGGAAGTGGCATCTGGTGCCGCTGGGCACTCCTTGACCGTAGGCTGGGCAGTGGTGGTAGTGCTTTCCTTTTCCTTGTCTAATTGGGCCTCATAGCGATCCATGGCCCTTTCCATGGGCGTGGCGCAATTAAACAGGTTACGGGCTGTGGAGAGAATATCCTTGGCCGAGGAGTACTTTTCTACATTTGGTGGCTGTGGCAGCGGTGCCATAGGCACCTCTGGACAATTCTCCAAATCGAATTGTGGATGCCAACGTGTCAAAGCCTTGTCAATGATTATGGGTGTGTCCAAGGAGCTAACAAACTTGTGGTGCTCCTCCTTGACCCGGTCTAACAACAAACTGTGGAAACGCTGAATGCGAGCCGTCATGACATGTGGATTCATGGACGTCGACTGAGCCGACGCGAGCACATCGTCCTCGTTGATCTTGTTGAGGCGCAGCTGCTGCTGCTGCTCCGGCAACTGTTCCACATTGGGACTTATGACCATTTGGAAATAGTCTGCCTTGGACACGGAACCAAAATTGCGCATTTTCATCTGACTATAGATATAGGCATCCGGATACACATGCTTGATCTGGGCCAAATGCGATTCGTTGAAGTTCTTGCGCAACATTCGCTGCACGGCCGGTTTTAGTTTCTTGAAGGTGATGCATTCCTTACGATTGTGAAACATGGCCACTACCGAATCCAGACCCTTAAATATGTCCAACAAGTTGCGATACTTGTAGGGCAAGGGCAATTGTCCGGCCTTGCTTGTCTCCACGAGGCTGGCAAATCGTTTGTAGGCGGGCACCTCCAGCAATTTGACGGGTGAACCATTCTTGGCCGGACTAAAGAGAAGACGCTTGGAGACATCTGTGTGACGTGGCGACATAAGCTCATGTTTGTCCGGAGTAGGTGGTGGCAGCTTGGTGGGTGTCTTGAATTGTTTCAATGGGCTGAAATGGATAAAACATATCGAAACATAAGTACCTGTCTGAGGAGTCTCGCTGTGATAATAGTTTTTAACTTTGTCATGATTTAGAATGAATTTTGTTGATCAAATCTGACGCCAATGAAGGCCAAATTCATTATTAAATTTAGAATTTTAAAACGTTTCGGCAGATAATAATATTCTTTGATAGCAACTGTCTTCTGAGCCAGCTGCAATCTGACTTCCCAAAGAATCATGGCTGCACATTAGCCATCACAAGTTCGTTGAAGATTAGTCCGCAGAAAAGCAGACAACAGTCACGTAACTTTATTGACGATATTGCATTTTAACAATGGCTTTGATACTGCAGAAAACGACATATCTGAAAACGAGTCTGAGTCCAACGAAATTCTACGGTATCGAAATTTTCGATAATTCGACTCTTGAATCCTGAATTAAACTGAAAATTATCCTTTCTTTAGAAAACTAAAAACCTTCCCCAAGTGCTCACTTTTTAGCACCTCCAAACCTATGGCAGCGCTATAAGAAAAAATCGAATCATTCATGCTTCTAATAGAAAATAAATCAGGACTGTTCTCATTTCCGAATTTGATTGATCGAAATTGCCAAGATTTGCGAATTTCTAGACACGATTAAAGATTTTGTTTGAATCGATATGCCAAACAAAAACAAAGGATATTTAAAAGTCGAATAAGCAATCTTAAGGTTTTAATAATTGTTATCGTACTTTCTAGTACAGTAAATTGCACGTCTATTCATAACAGCGATTTAGATATGACATAAGCCTACAAAATCACATACAGAAAGTCAACTTAATGGCTGTCGTTGCATACTTCGAGCTCAATCTGAGAAGCTTGATTTCTGAGCCAATTCGCTTTGCAATCCAGAACTTTAAAGTTCAGATTGCGGAACTGGCCAACGACGGTCATTAGCGAAACGCCATCTATGATTGGTGGATTGCATGAACAGCTGTAAAGGTTTGTTCACACTCTGTTTGGTTTGTCAATGCATAAGTTGTTTATAGTTATGAACAAACTCAACTTCTCGACCTCGAGCCAGCGAACTCGTTACTAATTAAACATTAGAAAGGTCACCAGATAAATTGGAAAAAACTTGTATGAGAGAAGGCACGCTCTCTTGTATTGTAAACGAAACTATCAAAAGTTTAACGGGCCGTTCTAAGCTCGCTAGAAAGCTTCAAGCTTTCTCACTTAGAAACTTAAGCTCGAAGCTATGCAACGACAGCCATTTAGAGTTGCTTTCTGTATGTTTCTTTCTGTGTTTTGCCTTCATTACGCTTTGCAGTTCCCAACTGTTTAAAGATCTGATTGGGCAGCACTTCACAGGTACAGAGTATGTTATAGTCGGGCTTGACCGACTTTCTTGTTTTTACTTTACCTGCAGTTATATGAATATTTAATGAACTTTTTGCAAAATCGACTTCCACGCCCGGGCTTTTTATACCATGTTCCCATTGAAAATGGTAATAGGGGAATCATGAAGTTGTGCAAAAGTATGTAACAGGGAGAAGAAAACATTTTCGACCTTATAAAGTATATATATTCTTCATCAACAACAACAGCCGAGTCGATTGAGCTATGTCCCGCCAGTCCGTTTGTTCGTATCTTGCATTGTCAGCTAGCGCGTACGTGTGTGTGTGTACACTAGGGAGGACATTTGATGTATGGAAAATTGTAAGGTCATATTGAACGCTGCTTATACAATGCGTTTTGGTGTAAAAAAGGCATAAAAAAGTAGAAAAAAATGCGTGCTGGTGTCTGCGCATTGGATTGAAAGTTTATCACTCATACGTACTGTTGCCTTGCTTACAATTTTAAGTTTAAAGTAAGTAGTTGGAGTAGACTTCGTTTGAAGTCACAACATTTGGCAAAAAGGTAGCATGACCTTTGAAAAAATTACTTTTAATATAACCAAGACAATAATAAAATATATATTCATGCGAATTAGTAGAATACTGAACATTTTCTACTCTTCTGCGCGGGTTATTTCTTGGGAAAAACCAGTTTTTTTCGTAATCTAAGAGGCTACCAGGGTACCTTTAAAGTAAGGCGTAACACGAACTGGACTTGAACTGAAATGCTGCGCATCACGGATGCTGCCGTTCTTTGTACGGTGCTTCTTATTGATAGACTATCGACCATCTGATCATTCCTAAACTTTGAGGATCGATAAATAATGCGGATTATTATTCGTGTCTAGAAGGTCCATACGTTCATGCGGACTGACCGACATGGCTCAATCACCTCGGCTGTTGATGGTGATCTAGAATATATACACTTTATAGGGTTGGAGATGCTTCCCTCTCCCTGTTTGCACAACCCCATTATACTCATTGTACCTATGGTGCAGAGTATAAAAAGTGTGAGAAATAAACAAAATAGTACGTTGTATTAAATGATTTCATTTATTTAAATGGGCAAGAAATTGTTTATTTTTCAATAATCACATAAATTTTCTTGACTAAGACCATAGGAGACACACAAACATACAAAGGCATCTGTCTGTTCAGGCTGTCTCCCGTATTTTTGCATGCTTGCTGCTTTTGGAATTCTCAAACGGACTTAGCGTCGCAGGCATGGAGAGGCCGCTGTTTGAGCAAGAAGAGACAGGCATGATCGCTGATGAGTGGGGTTGGTCCCCCATGAAATAGAGTATGTTATAGTCGGGCTTGACCGACTTTCTTTGTTGTTTTTAATGAAATTTTGAAGATATAGAACTCGCAGATATAGCAAAAGATTCCCGTTCTTTGACTTTGCATTTGCAAGTTTAAATACTACAAGTTTTTTTCAGTTCTGCTTAAATTTTCATTTAAAACTGATCTATTTTAAGACTCTGTCTAATTGTACTGGAAAAAGCGAATACATCTAAATCCAATTTCCTATTCGAAAAAGGAACCCACCCCCTTGATTAGAGAAAAAACCGTTACAAAATATGTGGCAAAGCGACTACCTGAGTTGCACACACACAGACAGTCAAACACACAGGCCCACATTCCCATGCAGCAATGGTTAGACAAAGGATCAGTTGGAAAAATCAACCCCCGAAAAACACAAAATGCAAGGGAACGCGCAAGGTCAGGTCAGGCAAAGAAAGTAACGTCTGCGCATGAAGGGTAAACATAGCTACACACACCCAAACACACACACAGCACAAATTCAAGTACATGTAAAAATGTTTCGAGCGAACGTCACGAATGGCAAGAACAACAACAACAAGAAGAACTGGTGGCAATTTGGAGAACTGCAGTCTCAGCAATTGGACGCTTGAATAATAAGTAAGCTAGGCAACCCGCGGCGACCTCGTTGAAACTAAACTAAATGATGTTACCCGGTTTTTTGCCAGCTCCACTCGATGAGTCTTTGTTTTGTTTACTACGATTCTAGGCCACCATTTCGTTTCATAACTCACCTTGCGAGCACCTCCAGCTCAATGGTATCGAACTCCTTTAGTTGCACCCCCATTTGGGCGGCCTTGGAGGGCGATGGTCCCGCCTCACGTAGCCGACGATTGCGCTCCTCCAGCTCCTTGCGTTTCTGCTCCAATGCGGCTTTGCGTGCCAGGACAGCCTTCAGCTCCTGCATCTTGGCACTGCGTGAGACTTTGGTCTTGACCTCGTCGAAAGTAAGTTGCCGCTTGGACTCGCCACTGAGCTTGATGGGAGAGGCATCCTTGAGAATTTGTTTGGTGGGTGTGCGCATACCGCGTTGCACATTCTCGACACTCTGCTTGGACACAAAGGCCAGGTTGGGTTTGGGTGTGTGCTCATTGGTAAGCTGAACGGGCAACTCTACCACGACCGCATCGTCATCCAATTTGGAGCTGGGTATTTGCTTGCGGGGCGAGAGGGTGCCCTTGCGTATGAACTGTACCAGTTTGGGTTGCTTGATTTGTGGCCTCTTCTTGGTGGCGGACTCTGAAGGGTTGGTGGCGTCGGCAATCAGTTTGACTTGCCGCGCGGAGCGGGTCCGTACGCCACTGGCCAGCGCCTTAAGTGTATTAATGTCCACATCCTGATCTGAGGATGGTGCAGCCACTTCAGTGGGTTCGGCCAGACGCTGCAAAGATCACCCATCATTACAATGCCCACAGGACGCTTCCCTCACTCACACACTTACCCTATTCTTAATGCTTGTGGCATCATCTACAGCCGCTCTCTTGCGATTGCTAAAAAATGCAGCTACCGAGGGCTGAGCCATTGTCTTAAGGTGTTTATTTAAATAATTGCAGTTTATGTGCTTATCGCTAAATTAATTTCTTTCTTCACTTCACTTTAAATTTAAATTTTACTTGCGTTATGCCACCGCACTGATCAAATTACAACTGGCCACGATTTTTCTTCCCTCCAAAAAAATAAGAGTAACGCGCCAAAACCTTGAGAGTGTTGAAAAATGCCCAAAGTGTACTGTTTGCGAACAGCTGTTAACGCCAATGCCAATACTCAGGGTTGCTATTAACATTTTCATCACCCAGCTAACAGATCTCTGCTAAAATTATCCATTAGTAATTTGCACGTTTTGTTTTTTTGCTGCTTACGCCAGCGTTTTCGCATCGAAATAACAAGCGTTTAAACATGCTGAGATCTTTGAAGCCATGTAAGTGTGCTGTGCATAATAATAATATGTTTTAAGTGTCGCGGCCCATTAAATTAACACTGCGAATATGCAAAATAAAATGTGTACTAAGGCCCAGGCTACAAAAGTGGGAGCGAGAAGGCCACTTAGTTAAGCAAGTGTGAGCGAAATGGACATAAGGTGCTAACCACATTGCAAAGACTAAGCATGCAACTAGATGGATCATTAAGTGAATATAATTTAAAAGTGCTAGTGCTTAAATTCAAAACTCTAATAAAATGTGCTTAAAATAATTAACATTCGATAGGTAAACGCCAGTAGGCTTGATTTATTTAAAATTATTTAACTTACCAAATTCACTGCGCGTCATTAGTTTATTTGGCACACCCCTTGTGTAAGTCGTTTTTGCTTAATTCCAGGCAAAACAATGGAGTAAACATTTTGATTAAGTTGCGTTTATTGTTGCTGGGCAGCTGCCCCCTCCTCGAATTCGTTTTGTTTACCTGTTCTGGTTTTCACAGTTCGATAGACTTACTCGATTTGAATTCACATTGCTTGGAGCCGATGAATTAAAAAAAAATGCGTTTTTTTTTACTTAAGTGCGTCAAAATAATGCACAGTGGTCCAAATTCCAAAAATTTTGGCAGAAACTCCAATTATTGAGGTATGTGCCCCAAATTTGGTTTGTACACATATTTTGGGACCCCAAGACATCTTAACAATATTCGCTCGTTTTAGACCATTATTTTATAGAGCTTTATATAACCGATCCTGTCGATTTTCATCACCTTTTTTGATTTTAAGCAATTGAACTCAAATTTGGTTTGTACACGTGTTCTAAGCTCTGTAGACGACTCACTAAATTTGGCTCAGTTACAACACTATTTCACATAGCTGCCATACAATCGATTTTTTCGACTTGCAGCTAATATGATGTTTTTTTCGATTTTTTAATGCGATTTTTTAGTAAAGGTGCAAAAAGTTGCAAACAAGATTGATATTCTCCCCTTTATACATATTTAAGAATAATATAGTGTTAAGAGTTACGTCAATCCACGTCAATTCAACATAGTTTTGTTCCACGAAACACAACAAGTTTGCGGTAAGAATTGTTGAAAACATCACTTTACAAAAACTCATAGAAGCAAAGACAAATCACATAAAACAAGAAATGCATGACAACACTTAGAATATACACACCTTAAACTTTGTTTTCCATTTCGATTTACAACAATATTCGACGTAGATTTATTTTTATACTGACTTAAAATGTGCTCTTACCCTGCAGTACGCTGCACTAGTACATACTATAGGTGCTGAGTTCAGTACTTACTGGTAACCAGAAGTACTTACAGCCCTACCCACCCGCAATGAATTTCAGTACTTACTTTTTGCTGGGCATGTCCTAGGAAGTAACCAATGGACGCCTCTTCGTTTTACATGTATGTAGTGGAGTAAGTACCGAAGTATATATTTATATTCTTTACACAGCTAACGGCTTTTATTATATCTGGACCATTCGCTTCCCCTACAAACTTACGACAATTGTGACTTTTTTTCAAAACTAATAGTCACCATAGATACGATTGTCAACTTTCAAATAACATTGATAAATTTAAATTTAATTGAAAATCTTATATTCAAAACGCTAAAATTATAAATATTCTTGAATAGAAAGTCGAAAAAAAAACTTTTTTCTTACACGTGTGCCGTTACATCCCTCAGTAAGTCACAATCGCAATGTAAAGCAGAAGCATTATCTAGTTGCCTGCATAGTCTATGTCTATGTTAACAAAATGTAACCGATAGCAAAAATAAAACACAAATCTTGCTATCGATACTTCTTTGGCGCTATCGATAGCCAGCAAAAGCAATAGCAAAACGCGAAATTTCCGTCAGAAAATAAACTAGGGCCAAACACTGTTTAATATTATTGAGTTAATGTTAGAGAGTAATTAACGTGCTGGCTTTTAATTTGTTTTCTATTTTACGTATAGAATTTCCAGACGCAGCAGCAGCAGCTCATCAATTTTTGGTACAAGAGGAGGCCAGGCACACAGAGCCAGAGTCAGTCCCGAGGCAAGTAGACGACGACGACGACAAAGCCCCCACCATTTGGCAAGGCGTGCGCATACAACCAAATAGATGTACATACATACATATGTGCATGCTTACAAACATACATACATACATAAACTTCGTACTTGTACATTGCCTTATTGAGATTTGTGCACGTTGTTTCTTCCCTCCTCTTTCGCCCCGTTATTCGCTTTTACAACAGCTGTTACCCCAACAACAACAAGGAGAGAAAAGCAGTAACAGCAACAACAACAACAACACCAAAATGAACTCAAAAGCTGACGTCAACCGACGCGTTTTGGCCATTCAAGCGAAGAAGAAACGCCATAAGAACAACAAGAAACGAGGCAAGCAACAAAATGGTGCAAATCCCTCACAGGAACAACAGCAGCCTCAGACGAATCAACCGCAGCGCCAGCAATCGACCAATTGGAGTAGCGAAAATGTGTCAGCAGCACCAGAAAATGCTAATAATAGCCAGCTAGAAAGGGAATTGCTTGAAACTAGCGTCAAGGCCTCTGCATCCACCTCGAGCGCCGGTTCGGGCAACACTCCCGAGGCCCTTAATCATCGTGCTTATCAGCCGCCAGCCGCATCGAAATCTAAAAACCAGATGCACAATCAACAGCCACCGCGCAGCTCCTCCAACGAATCGGATGAGTCGGAGATGAACAGCGAGAATGAGGAGCAGGAACTGAAGGAGGACTACTGCAAGGGTGGCTATCATCCCGTCAACATTGGCGACCTGTTTCAGGGTAAGATTACTAGGCGATATCACCTGTTTGCACCTCACTCACCTCAGCCCAACTTTTTTATATTCGTCGTTTGTTTATGGGTAACCCAAAAACCCACCCACCCAACCACTGAGTGCCAGGTCAAAGGCAGGTGGTGGTGGTGGCCATATTGGCATTTCAAGCCCCCTCCAAAAACAACAACAGGTTGCCCAGGGTTGACAGTGCGTAAGCTTTTGTGTACGAAACGCCCCTTAACACAGATACAAAAAAAGACACAAAAAACGCAACCCACTGAGCAGCAGGGGGGTTGTTCAGCTTACCAAGTGGCACGCAGTTATAAGCTGACCAAACACAACTGGGCCACCAGCTAGACAACCCATTTGCCTGTTATTCAGCCTGTTTTCGCCGTTTTCTAGTGAAAGAAAATTCCAGCGGCAGGCAGCTTTGGCTTTGGGTGATAAGAAATGCATGATAAGAGCGACAGAGGGACAAAAAAAAAACTACCAACAAACATGCAAAATTGTCTGACGCGCACAGCAAATCATTTAATTGTTTAATAATTATGGCAATTGAATGATGCTAATTATTTTTTCCAAGGGTTTTTCAAGCTCAAAGTTAAGGAAAATATTGCAGAAATTATAGATTTGTGTCTCAGCTGATGACAATTAGTGGAAATTTCTAGGCGCTTTTTTTTTGGTTCGTCTTCTCCCTTCGTCTCAGGTGTGAAAAGATTGTTTCTCTTTGTTTTATTTTTTGCGAAACTAAGCCAAATATTCAATAAGAAAAGCCCACCGACATTCCAATGTGAGTAATAGGCACCCATCTTAGCTGCAAATCGACTTCAGTAAAGTATCAAACTGGTATGAATCGTATTCCTTGTAACACCGAAGAACTTCAAACCGTTTAGATTGAAAAAAATTTGCTTTAAATAATGCTTGATAACATAAGAAAGTCTGTCTGCCTGCCACTTTGGTACCCTGAGTCTTAATTTGAGTTTGGGAGCAGTCCAACAAAAATAACAGACAAGATAACCCTAATTAAAGAGGCTGGAGTCGACAAACGAGTGTTGTTGCCAGAACACGAGATCCAAAAGTTATTAGATTTGCAAAAAAAATTGCTAGACATAGCTAAAAATAAATCAAAAGTAGCTAAGAGTTAAAACTGAAGAAAATATGTGCAACTTAAAAAATTTACTTTTTCAAGGTACTAAGACTAATTAATTCTTTTTAAGCTGACGGAAACCGAATCTCGAATCTGAGTACAAAAAAGCTGACAAAGATTCGGTTCTAATCAAAAATATGCCGATCTCAGCATACTGAAATCAGCGGAAGAGTTGGTACTAAAACCATGGCTTTCCTTACTTGCTCTGCGGTCATTAATTTAACTCGGACAAAAAAAAATTTTTAGATTTCTAATATTTCACTGTCAACCGAACCAAGTGTGAAACAATAATTGAGCCATAAACTTTTCCGGACGAAATATTTCTGCTGGGTTAATACAAATTATACCATGAAAAAAACTTAATTACTATCCAGAGATTTCTTTGTTATCAGCTCGAAACTGTTCAAGAGCATATCGAAATTCTAGATAAAGGTATAGAATTTTTTTTATAATCGGCACCCATAATGGTGGCCTATGTTCTTAGATCCTCGAAGTTTATTGAATGATTCCCAAAAGCAAAATCCAATCCACACATTGGCAATATTTCTATAACTTAAACTAGCATAGTTCCCGGCGCGCTTCGCTACGCCGCCGTCAGTCTATACTGGATCAGTAAAGCTATCAAAAATCATCACATAAAACCGATGTAGTTTTTCTTTTCCGACCGGGTTTGGGTAACATTACCGTTATCGTCATCGATATCGTAACCGTTATCTACACTCATGTACAATATAATAGATGTGAAGTTTTTTTTTAAATATCGATTTAATTAGCTTTCTGGGAAAAATTATGGATTGTTCTATTGGTTAGACTGCAAACTCGGCTGGTCAATAAAATAGGCGTATGAAGCAAAATATTAACCTGTAGTTTATAAATACAATTATTTGGTTGCAAAAGGTATTAGGAAAATATAACTAAATGGGGACTTAATAACCATTTAAAATGTATTAGATGGACCGTGGGCGTCACTGCAGTGCGGAGGAGAGAAGATGAAGGAAAAACGTATAAATCCATTGCCATGTTAATGAAAAGTTCTCAAAACTTCGGAACCAATGCCTTAAAACCGGAAAAAATAGGTGAAACTCGGGGAGCACCTAGAAAATCATCATCTAAGACCGACGATCGCATGGTTCCGTTGGTTAAACGCGACCCTTTCAAGACTTCCAGGACGATTTCCAATGAAATTGGGAATATTGTGTCATCACGGACCGATCGGCGACGATTGGCAATAGCAAACCTACCAGATATGATTGCTCGAAGGGTTCCTTTGCTTCGGTCGGCAAATTTACAGATGAGGAACAAATTTGCATTAGATCGTAGAACCTGGTGCGGACCGGAGGGTCGAAAAAAAATGGCGTAATTTCCTCTGGAGTGACGAAAGCAAAATCAATTTATTTTAAAAAGGTGCCAAAAGGAATGTTCGTCATCCTAAAGGCAAAGAATTTGATACCAAGTACACATATAAAACTGTGAAACATGGAGGTGATAGCAGATTCGTTTACAAAGATCTATTGGAGACGGTGATGCTACCATATGCCGAGGATAATATGTCACTTTTATGGAAGATCCAGCAGGATAATGACCCGAAGCACGCATCTCGAGTAGTAAAGAATTGGTTCCGAAAGCAAAATGTGGATGTTCTTGAGTGGCCAAGTCAATTCCCGCACCTCAATCCCATCGAGAATCTGTGGGGTGAACTCAAAAGAGAGGTCGGAAAGACTTTTTGTCAAAATAAAAATCTACTTTGCGATATTGTCCAAAGAGCATGGTACACCATTCCAATTGGAACTTGTCGCAAGTTAATATCCTCCATGCCAAGACGAATGGAGAAAGTCTTGCAAAATACTATATCAGATACTTAGTTAAATATAAAACAAGACCAAAAATAGTGAAATATTGATTTAATTTATACATTTATCTTCGTACACCTATTATTGTGTCCAGCCAAAATTGGCGGATTAAGAGGAAACATTTAATTTATTTGTATATTAAAGGGTTTGTGATACTCTTTTTACTTTTTGTTTAAAGACAATTAATATAAGTTTTGAAAAAACTTTGATTTGTTGAGATTAGAGAAGATATGAATTAGAAATAAAAAGTTAAAAAAGAAAAAGAAACACCTATTATTTTGTCCATGAGTGTACATAAGCGAATCCTTTTGGTCAGTTCTTTGAAATTCTTAGCCTTCCAATTGTTCTTGTAAACTGCAGCACTCAGACTTCCAAAAAATCTTTAATTGGACCACACTGCGGCAAGTTTGTTGGGTTCCGTACTCAGCCCAAAGTAACTTTCATAAAGATCCGTTGAGAACTGTGGTTATGGCGGCATTTTAAAGTTTGTGCAGATTTTTAGTTGTCACCCGATATTTTCCCCAATTTGATTTCTTTTGTCTGCTTAATTTATTTGGTGCGGTGAATTCTAAACTCTCTATAATGTACTATGATCTAGAATAAAGCTAACTGCTTGCCATAAACCACCGACAGATTTAGTCATTGGTTTCCCCATCAAATTATGAACTTTGTCCATTTCCGAGTTATTTCTCTTTTTATGTGAAACCAAACCCAAAAGCACAAAAGGCCCATGCCGCTGCGCTGCATTTAATTAACTTCTGCCGATGCTGTTTGCGCTAGGCGGAGTGAACAACCAGTTGATGGTTCGTGGTGGTCACTCTCAGTTGTCAAGTGACGGTTGAGGCGATTAAAATGGATTTATTGCCCACAAAGGCAAACATTTGTGATTTCATTTTTCTGAGCGGTGCTGTGTCCCTGCCCTGATTGAACTTTCCTCAATACATTATACTAAACTATTTTCAGGTCGTTATCATGTCATCCGTAAACTGGGCTGGGGACATTTCTCGACCGTCTGGCTTTGCTGGGATCTGCAGGAGAAACGTTATGTGGCCATTAAGATTGTGAAATCGGCACCACATTTTGCCGAAACGGCCAAGGATGAGATTAAGATACTCAGAACGGTGCGAGAAACGGATCCCTCGAATCCGCGTCGCCAAAAGACCGTCCAAATGTTGGATGACTTCAAGATCACTGGGGTGAATGGCACACACATTTGCATGGTGTTCGAGGTGCTGGGCGATAATCTGTTGAAACTGATACGCAAGTCCAACTATCGCGGCATACCGCTGGAGAATGTCAAGGCCATAACGCGACAGATACTCGAGGGATTGGATTATTTGCACAGCTGTTGCAAGATCATACACACGGACATTAAGCCGGAGAATGTGCTGCTGTGCGTGGATGAGCCGCATGTGCGTTCGCTGGCCACAGAGGCCACGCAGCTATATTGCATGAACTCCAAAATGTATCCCTCGCTGGTTAGCCGTGCCCCCAAGGAATATCGTGAGCCACCCATAACGGGCAAGATGAGCAAGAACAAGAAGAAGAAATTAAAGAAGAAGGCCAAGAAGCGTATGGAACTGTTTAAGAAGCAGCGTGACTACTTGGAACAGTCTGGCTTGCCAGCTAATGCTGCAGGCGAGGAGCCAGAGAATCATAATGCGGTGCAGAATGGCGTTGCGGCCGCCGTCTCCGAGGCGGAAGATGAAGTGGAAGAAGCGGGAGAAGTAAAGCAGGAGACGGAAGAAATGCTACAGCCTGTGCTTAAGGAGGATGAGGCCAGCAACAATGAGAAGGCCAAGAAGAAGAAGAAAAAGAAGAACAAGAGTAAGTGGAGTTCTCTTAAATGTATTCCCCCTTTTCTTATTCACTTTTCCTTGCAGACAAATCCAACCAGCCGCAATCTCAACCTCCCCAGCAGCTGGAGAACTCTACCAGCAGCTCCAATCAGACCAATGGCAGCAGCAGCAACTCAACCAGCACACTTAAGGGACAATCAAATGGCAAGCCGCTGCGACCCAAGCAGGAGCAGCCACTGAATAACAACAACTCCAATTCAAAGCAAAACTCGAATAGCAATTCGAAAATCTCAAGCATCTCCTTAGACGGTCCATTCTCTGAGCCCATACTGCCACCGCCGCCGCCTCCACCGCCCGCCAAGCATCGTCCCAAACGTGATCCGGCCCTGGAGGAGTGCAATGTGTATGTAAAGATTGCCGATCTGGGCAATGCCTGCTGGGTGGATCGTCATTTTACCGAAGACATACAAACACGACAATATCGATCACTGGAGGTTATCCTAGGAGCGGGCTATGACACTTCCGCTGATATCTGGAGCACCGCTTGCATGGTCTTTGAGCTGGCCACGGGCGACTACCTGTTCGAGCCGCATTCCGGCGATACCTACTCGCGGGACGAGGATCATATAGCCCATATCATTGAGTTGCTGGGTCCCATACCACGGCACATTGTATTCCGTGGCACCTATGCCCAGCAGACGTTCACCCGGAACGGTGAGCTGCGTAATATAACGGGCTTGAAACCCTGGGGATTAATGGATGTGCTGGTCGAGAAGTACGAGTGGTCGCAGGGCGAGGCGGAGGAATTTGCGGCCTTCTTGAAGCCCATGCTGGAATTTGATCCGGCCAAGCGGGCCACCGCTGCGGAATGTCTAGAACATCCGTGGCTTAGATAAGATACGATGCAGCCTGGTTGTTGGCTGCAAGCCAGTCAGCCAGCAGGGGGAGCAGCAGTTGGAGCAGCGGCATCTATGGCCACACTGGCCTCCATCTCATCCATTGCCTCCACATCGGCGGCAGCCAGGGCGGCCTTAAGGGCAAGTCCGTATTTGGTGCCACCATTTGGGGCCAGCGCCAGCTCAGCGCCAACCACACCACAATCCACACTAGCAGCTAAATCAGTGTCCACAGCCCGTACTGCTCCGGCCACACCCACACGACGACGCCATCACGACGTCGTCGATGACGATGACGACCAACGGGATATGGTGGAGGACTTTGGTCTGGCCCTGGTCCAGCCGCCCCCAAAACCCAAATCACACCGTTTCTATTGGCGCAAAGCCTTGCGTCGCGTCTTCCAGCGTCGCAAGTGACGCCAGCTGCGACGTCGACGGCAGGACCTGCCCCGTTGGCGTCCCACACGTCGTTGCCGGCGTCGTCGTCTGGCCGAGCGTGTGCGTCGTATTTGCGCCTGCTGTGCCTACGGCCAGGTTTTGTTAAAAGCGGCGCGAGTGGCTCTGCTCAGCTGCATACGTTGGCGTACGCGTGGCCACATCCGCAATAACAACTTTTACTTTAGCAATCACTGAAAAACAGCAGCTGCACACTGCTCCTCTGCATTCCCCCACACTTCCCCCAACTGAAATGTAATCCTTAATGTTAATTCTTTATTTATTTCCATTGTGTTTTACACCGATTAGACAATTTCCGTTGCTATCTTCAAATTGAAATTAAACAAGAATTGTATTACCACCTACCTACACTTACATACCTACATACATACATAGGCATAGCTAGGAATGGCCTCCCGCAAATCACAACAGCCGCCCCTCATACCTAGATTTGTTATTGTAAATTTAGCCAAGAGGCGTTGAAATCATATATCTAGCATCTAGTTAATTATGTGTAGAGAGACAAACCCAAGATGTAATTTTTTGTGAAATGTACTATACATGGGACATGCATATTCTTGAGCTGAACATAACAATAATGAAAAGTAGTTAATTAGTTTATCCCAAGCCCCCCTCCGCTCCCCACGGAAGACGAAGAAGTAGAAGAAGATGAAGAAGAGTTAAGCAATTGCACTACCCTAAAATGTAAGCCCATAAAAAACAAAAGGTTCAACTTAACAATTAGCAACAAATTATGGTAGTAATCTTAGAGAAACACACACAAACATACACAGAAGAATCACCATAAACTAAAACTCACACACACACACACACAAAATGAATTTTCTCTCAATATATACAAAAAGGCCACTTTAGTTAAGGCTATTAAGATGATATGGGGGCTATGAGAAGTGGAGTGTACACGAGAAAACTCTTGGCTAAGAAGATTTCATATTTTTCTATCCATATATAGTCAATCTAAACTGATCTAAACCAACTCTCAGTGGACGATAAGTCGCCATTAATCATTTGTTTTGAGTTCTGTAAACTAAAATTTACAGAATCTCTTTCCATAAATTCTATAATTTTGCTTGCAATTTCGATTGCGAACTTTTTAACGGAGCTAAGTCCATTTTTAACGAACCTTGCGAATCTTCGTCAAATTTTGGGTATGGAAAACAATTATTTTGTATGATGCAATTCATTAAATCAGCTCAGATTGAAGGCATTAACCTTAGATCGGTTCGCAACCGAACCACGGAGTACCTGATTGGGACCCTCGGAGACGATACAATTTAGTTAAAGATATTCTTCAAATCCCTAGAGATTTTCGTATGAAGAATGGCATTTCGAACTTGAACGAATTTACCTGTGAAGTGACAATAAAAGGTTGGGTTACTACATTCTATGGAAGGAAAACCGTACGAACTAAATTTACTTTACTTTCGGTTTCAAATCGCTTGACTTTCGTCTTCTGATTTAGTATTTGTGTCGCTTCACATATAGACCCTGGTACAATAACTACAAGGTAGCGCAACCCGAAGGGCCTATTCCCACGCGTGAGAACATATCGAATCCCAGGGCTGAGATACACTCAAAAATCAGGGCCACCAAGGCGATTTTTTTAACATTTTTGAAGTTACTTCCTACACCAGGAAATCGAAAGCGACCATGTCATCTCGATATTCCGAAATACCCCTTTGAATAATCAATCCAAGGACGACCGAGATAAACGAAGCTGCATAGTGCGCTAACTTGCAGTTATTGTATCATGAAGGCAAACACTTTTATTTCGAAATGAAATCGTTTATACAAAATTCTCTAGAGATTTCTGGGACACACCCGAATATTTCATGGAGGTGCTTAATACCTTGAGAAGTCTTCCTTTAAATAATCTTATTGGTAAAGATTAAGATTTTTGTATATGGAAAACCTTCCCCAACGCAATAGTTCTCACTGCATTTTTTCTTCAAAACTGCTTTTTCTACTTTGGGGATTCTAGTGAGGTTGTTAGGTGTGAATATTATATATATAAGATGTACCATTGATCCGATACTTGCAGGGATTCAAAGAGAATCGTGTTTCGGTTCCTGTTCTGGTAAAAGGTTCATATAGGATCCTAGATTTTTAATCGGTAGTCTGGTACGTACCGGTGCGCACCGGTAAAGTATAATGAAAAGAGCGGTTGTTACTTCTGTAACCTGTGCGCACCTATAATGAAAAGAGCGGTTGTTTCTTCTGTAACCTTCCAGCGGAGTCATAATCTTTATCCAGGAAAATAAACGTTCTATTAGAAAAAAAAAATACTTAAGTTGAATCATAGCTGTTAAATTGCGATTACGATTAGTAATCAATTAGATTATTCTTAAAAATAATTGTAATGATTATATAATCCGCCGGTATAAAAATGTCTGACTACTAATTGATTACGATTTAAAATAATCAAAAATAGTCGGGATTATTCGATTATTTTTATTGATTATTTTTTATTATTTTCAAAAAATTTAATATTCAGAATGCAAATACAATTAAGACAATATTAGAAAACCGTGCAAAAACAAAAACCAGCAGCAGCAGACTTATTTAAAAAATACAAAAGCTATAAGACAAGTTTTCCTTATCGAACCAATGCACAAGCTATTTTTGATGGAAAATTGTTGCACGCTATCGTTGACTCTGCATTGCCCATTTCCATTCTGGAAAGGAAGTCCTTCATTCCACTTTTTGTGGGTACTGCCATGAAGGTGATGAGCAGGCAAACAGAGGCTATGAAATTTTAGGGTCAATATACCGTCATTGTTGACAACCTCAAACCACATATTTCTTCTGCAAAATATTTTTGCACCACAGCAGATATTTGGTCTGGAAACCACAGAAGCTTAGTTGGGTATACCATTCATTGGCTTACAGACAACTTGGAGCGCAAATCGGCACCTTTAGCATGTAGAAGTATTTCTGGGGTTCACTCCGCTGAAAAGGTTGCGCAGATGCTAACGGATATTAACACTGCCTTTGGTTTGAACAGCTCAAACATTGTTTTGACCGTAACTGACAACGGTTCCAACTTTGTAAAGGCATTTAAAGATTACGGAGTGGAAAAAACTTTTTGAAGATGTAATTGATGACGATCTGCCAATTTTTGAAAACGATGAGTGGTTGCCTAAACATCAGAAATGTTGCAGCCATACTCTGAATTTGCTCACTTCAGCTGATTTTTATATTTTCTTTAGTGTATTTACAGGATGAATATTACATTTTTTTGAAAATAATCAATAAAAAAAAATAATCGGATTACTTTTTGATTATTTTTTGTTAATCGCCAATAATCCCGATTATTGTTGATTATTTTTAATCGTAATCAATTAGTTATCGAGAGAGTCTGAAAACAATCGTAATTTAATGATTAATTTAAAAAAAAATGAATCAATTATCTAATGATTATGATTAGTAATCATTATTTAACAGCTATGAGTTGAATGTGCCACATTCATTATTGGCTACAATCATGTCTCCTTCAAAGAGTCCCTGGTCCAGTGTTGCCATTTTAGCTATTTAGTTGCTAGATCTAGCATTTTTGAAAGTGGAAATGCTTATAAATTTTTGGAAATGCTATTAGCTATAAATCTAGCAACTTTAAAATTATGTTTTGCTATTTCTAGCAATTTTTAAATTTTTAAGACGAAGTGCGAAATAACGCCTATTAAATTGGCTTGAAACCTTTGCTATAGAATTTCCCCTTAGTAAAAAGTCTCAGAAGTGAATTTCAGAGTGATAATTATATAATTTAAGGCATAAACATTAGAAATTGCTTTAGTTTGAGTGATTTCGGTAGTAATTCATGAGATTTAGTACTTCAATTTATTTCTAAAAAGCATTCATGACCGATGAGCAAGTAAGTGAAGCCATGTTTTTAGTACCAACTTTTTAAATCAGCGCTAGTTTCAGTACTGATTTTTTCTTTTCAGCTTTCGTTGTACCTAGATTTGGGTTCGGCTCGGATTCGAAAAAAAAGAGAGATTGTGAACTCATTGCGGGACTCTGTCCTTTTTGAAGAATTTGTTAGTCTAAGCACCTTTAAAAGTTTTCAAAAAACTCCAAAGTAATTCCTTCGATACACCTCGAAATATGAAAAATTTTCATGCAAAAAATTCGCGGCGGTCATTCATGGTTTCTTATAAAAAGAATATTAAAGTTTGCTAATGCAGTACTGAAATTATGTATGTGCTTTACTATACTTGACAATTACCTTAATTTTTTAAGTTATTGTTAGATTTTAGTCCCAAAACACTTTTTATCAGTTTTAACCCTTAAAATTTTTTTTTTAGCTATTTCTAGCAATTTTTTTACGCAAATTTATCAGCTTTTGGGTTCCTTATTTTGACAACACTGTTAAAGAGCGATTTGCAGGACTTATTTAAAGTATTTTTGTATTCGTAACTCATTACAAATTAATTTTTTGACAAGTATCTGTAAGATTTCAGTCCGAGACAACAGTTTTTTAAGTTTTCATTTTTAGCTATTTGTTTTAGAAACTTTTTTTATTTTTAGCTATTTCTAGCAATTTTTTTTTTGAAAATCTAGCAACTTTTGAACCTCATGTTCTGGCAACACTGCCCTGGTCCTTCTACAACGTACTCGTTCCATTTTAGACCATAACTACTGTGTTTTTTCCGTTGTCAGTCATATGGATATGATTTACAAAACGGTTTTTTTGTAGAAAACGCACCGACCGATCCATTATTCATTCAGAATATGAAGTAATTTTTAATATACCTGTGGCAGCTCTAACCACACTGATCGTCAGTGAATTTAGTTACTTTTTCTGAATTGGAACTTTTTCTATCAATGTTATAAATTGGGTGGGTGGGTTATAAATTTCAAAGGACCCAAAAATCTCGAATCGAAACGGTTCTGCGGGGTTTGGGGGGTTTCTTGATTTATATACATATCTGCCAAAAAAGTTACCCAATAACTTTTTTGTTTAGAGGTCAGCACGGTACTATAATGAGAGTCTTGGAAAAACCACATTGAAATTAGAGACTAGTCTATTTCTGTTTCACTAGCAAAATTGCGTTAAAGACTCTTTGAAACTCGATGTCCACTTTGCAGAACCGAAAGCTTACTGGTACAATGTTTAGGTTCTTTTTTATCTTTTGGGTTGCAGAAGTATCGTTTCTCGGATTAAAAATATCAGTTTCGGTCCCGGTTCTGGTCTTAAGTTTTAATCAGTCCGTTTCGGTATACGGTTCTGGTTTCGTGTGATTCCCCGGATATTCCTAATTCCTATTATCAGTCTGGATTTCTATCTTGGAAAGTTTAGAATAATTTATCAAGATTAATTGAAGAATTTCCTCCTTTTGTAGATTGTAAGGTATTCTTCGATGGTGTGGTGTCCTGTGTTTTCAAACCAACAATTTTTTTTTATTAATGATTGTGTAAAGAAAGAGCCTTTGCTCTTTAGATTCATTTATAAAATCGGCTATTGTCTTTGTTTTTGGAACATTTGATTTTGACGTGGTAATGCGAAATGAAAAAAAGTTAAATTATGATATTTATTTCACTAGTTGGTGACATCATTAGTATAGCTCACACTTTCACAACCATTTAACATCTCAAAATTTAGTTCTATAAATGAAATCTTCATCTTGGCCAACAACTTTTCGTGTACACACCTTAGCTTTTTGGGAAAAAGGGTTGGCTTATCAGAAATGCGGCAAGGCTTTTTTTTTGTGAGAAATGTTTTATGAAAGTAAGAATTAATAAGAAAGCATGAAAGGGATTATGCTTGTGTGCATTAACCAGACTATTTAATACATAAACAAAATATATATGGATAAGTGGCCTTATTAATTCGGTTCTCTGCACCAACCACACACACTTAAACCCACACACACACTTATAGAATCCGCTGCAATTTCAATTGAAAACTATTCGTAATGCAATCCTAAAAAAAAACATATGGTACGACTTATATTAATTAAACAAACAAACATAAATCAAGTCCAAGCGCTAAAATATCAAGCATAGACATTCGATATAAGAAAAATTGTCTTCTGTCTTCGGCAGGCCGAAGCTAAGTCCCCACTCGACATACATACATACATATATACTACAAAAAAATACATACTCTTTGAAAACTCCAGCACAATCGAGTCCAAAATAGCTTTAACTTTTGAGCCTAACATACAACCAACTCAAACATTATCCATTACAGATCAAATCAGCTGCCACTCTCTCTCTCTCTGTCTCTTGCTCTCCCTCTGGCTTTCAAAGAGTATAATTATGAATTATACGATACATAATTTATTGAAGTAGTTATAAACAAAACAAACAACAACAACAGCAACAACAATAAAAAATAAACAAAAAATTACACAAATTGGAAAACCAAAAAATTCCGTTTTTTCTTTCAAAGGAATCGTTACACCCACTCCTCTCCTCTGGCATTGGATTTGTGGTTGGTCCTGTTTCTGTAACCTTGTCGTTTGTATCGCATGTATATGTCCAGTAAGTACCTTTGGGATCACATCACGTTTGTTTGGCCAGCGTATCAAACTTGTGGAAATTGAATTTTATGGTTTTGGCCCTGTACACTGGACAAGTGTCGGTTGACAAGTGATGAGTATGAGTGGCAACGCCAGCAGCAGCAGCAGCAGCAGCAGCTGCATTGCAACATAAACAAGTTTCAGTAAACTTTTTCTACTGCAATCGAACAAAAGTTAAGTCTTACCCAGTGTTTACACCCCATCCCCCCCATATCCAGGGCGAGCTCCGGGGGGAATTTGCCGTTGAGTGGATGCGGTAAGACAAATGCAAACTTAGAAGCAAAGGCCATGGGTCTTTCAATTGTTTGCTTAAGTTTCCTGCCAGCGAAGCAGGCGAAAAGTTTACACAGATTATGTGGGATATAAATTGCAAATGGAGCAAAACGAAAAGAGCATAATCAATGGCATCTCAATGGTCAAAACGATACCTGTAATCCATTCAAAGCTGGACGAATAGTACTTAGAATAAACACACTTATCGGTTTTGGTTGGGAATAAAATTCTTTTATAGACAGCTCAAAATAAAACGACCAATATGCCATCCACCGGAGCTCTGGTTCGCAGGTTTAAGGTTCGAGGTTTTAAAGGTAAGATTTTGGATCGGGCCTTGGTTCGACCCACGACTTAAGCCATTTAAATAGAATACCATTTAATTTGTTAAATTTACAAAATCGTATTCAGAATTTCTTCAGAATCTATTCAACTTAGACTTGGCGTGATGAGGATCTAAAACTCTCGAATTATTTCATTAATCGCTCAACAGTGTTTAAATTGCTTCAGTCGTAGTAACAAAAGTGGCAAACTTTTTACTTTTCACATCTCCAACAGTCGTCGCTTTGTGATGTTTCGAAATTGCTTTGCCTCTGCTTTCGATCAAAAGCGCAAGCCGGCGGCAGCAGGCGCTGATCTAGGATTCGCCTTTGGGGGGCTAAGCAACTCTCAAGAAAATTATTTTAGAACGAAAAATGTTAATATATTGGTATATTACGAACAAATAAGAAATAGAGAATTTCTTGCTTGAATCAAGAATGTTCGATGTCAAATATTTGGTAAGAATGCCAATTCTTAATCCAAAAGCGAAGTTATTGATCCCATAATTAACTCGAGTGGCCGAGTGGCTCAGCGGCTAGCGTGCGCGACCGCTCTGCAAGAGGTCGTGGGTTCGATTCCGCCTTGGAACATCTAATGAAAAGTTTTTTCTTTGAATAAACTTTACACCCGGTCACGCCTCTCTGCTGTTGGCGCCAGCTTTGTAGTAATTAGCCATGCAAAAGCTTCTCAAGCTGCCGTTCGGATTCGGCGTTAAACTGTAGGTCCCTTTCTCTTGTGCGAAAATTAGAAGCGCACAAGCCAAGAGATTGAGAGAAGCTCGGCTTTGGCCCTTTGGGGCTGTGTCAACGTGACAAGCCTTGGGACTGTGTCAACTAGACAAGCCATTTTACTTTTACTAATAATTAACTTTTGATTCCGAATTGTTTGCTTTATGAGTTTTCAACTCTTTTTTTTAATTTAGCTTTCTTTGCGTTCTTCGTTCAAATACTTTTACTCGCTTTCTAATTCCGGAACATGAGCTAATTAAGCTCGATTAAAAGAACAGAATCTCTTAACATTTTTTCAGGTGCGTTTACACTCAAATTATTCCTTATTGGATTCAGCCCCCATACCCACCCGACAATCGACTTCGAGAACGGATCCGTTTTCGACATTTTCTAGAAATTTTTTCTTACTAAACTATCGAGAACGTGTTCCGTTTTCGGTCCGAAAAAGTATTACCTGGCGCTCAGTTTGTGGCAGCAAAACGTAAGTTTTCGATACACGTTTTCGGATCCGTTCTCGACACTTTCTCGATTGCGAAAACGGATCGAAAACTGAATCTTTTCGATTTAAAACCGCATCTCTAAGGAAAAACGGATTTCGAATTAAAGAGAAAATATTGTAATAACAAAGAAGCTCGGCTTTGGCCCTTTGGGGCTGTGTCAACGTGACAAGCCTTGGGGCTGTGTCAACTAGACAAGCCATTTTACTTTTCTTATTGTAATAACACCGTTCGTTTGAAACCCGCATCTCTAACAAAAAGCGTACTTTGATTTTTAGAGAAACTTACGAATTTCTCGTAGGTCCGGAAACATACGAGAAATTATCGGGTGGGTAACACAATAGTGACAATTTCTCGTATGTTTCCGGACCTACGAGAATTACGTAAGTTTCTCTAAATATCAGGGTCCGCTTGTTCTTAGAGATGCGGATTTCAAACGGACATCAGTTATTATGATAGTTTCTCTTAAATTCGAAATCCATTTTTCCTTAGAGATTCTGGTTTCAGACGGAAAAGATTCAGTACTCGATCCGTTTTTAACCCTTTTTTGCTTTTTTTTGCTATCGAGAAAATGTCGAGAACGGATCCGAAAACGTGTACTTACGTTTTGCCGCCACAAACTGAGCGACAGGTAATACTTTTTCGAACCGAAAACGGAACGCGTTCTCGATAGTTTTGTAAGAGAAAATTTGTAGAAAATGTCGAAAACGGGTCCGTTCTCGTGGTCGATTGTCGGGTGGGTAAGTGCTAAACATGCAGCAGTTTTTAAGAATTACTTACATAGAAGAGTTTTTGAGGTATCTCAAGCTTAAAATAGGAAGTCCGTAGCTCAGCACTGCCGCACGCTTTCTACTTTTGCCTGTCTCCACGGGTTCCTGCTTTAAGGAAGTATAGGAGCTGAAAGATTTGGAAGGTTTCAAATAGCGCATAATATTAGAATTATACGGGGGTGACGCAGAAATCTCTAGTGATTTTCGAATAAACATTCTCATTTCAATTTTAAATTCAATTTGAAATTTAATACTTTATTATTCCAAAAAATTATAATGTCCCTCTAGCAAGCCATATTCAGATTCAAGTGGCGTCAACAAAAAGGTGGTGGGTGTCGATCTTTCTCTCTTGGGTCTTCTCCAGGATTTCCTACAAAATATGGTTTTCAGAATATCAGGCTCGAAGGACCATTTGGGATTCTTTGCCACTTTGGTTTGGTAAGAGTCAGAGGGTTGACATGTAAGGGACATGTATTCATTTTACCTGCAGCCAGGAATGACACTTTCGATTTTTAGGAACAATTTTAGTCATAATTTTTCGTCTATGGGAAAAGTCGTTGTAAGAGAATAAGAAAATGCTTGAATTATCCAGGCTGAGATGATACACAACATCGCCTTATGTACTTTAATAAAAAACAGCGACAATAATTGTCCCTAAGAATTCAAAGTGTCATTCCAGCCTTAGAGTTTCGAGATTCAAGAATCGATTAATGAATTCAACTCAATCAAATGTAATCCGTTCTCATTTTGAACATAAATAAAGTTCACATAAAGTTTTGTATATTGAAATGGTATCAACAAGTTTTGATTTATTGATTGTTTATTAAATTCCGCCATGAGTTTTCATCATTAATATCTAATTCTTTGCTTTCATTGCCACTTATAGACTCATTCAAATGTCCTCGCCAAACTTTTGAAACAAATTTAAATATTCTTCTTATTTATGAACTTGTAAAATACTTTTGAAAAGCTTTTACAGCTGAATTCAAGTGTTTAAGGATGGGCATTGAATTTGATTTAGTTAAGAGTTCAACAACAAATTCACACACACAGAGACACCCAAACGAAAACCCGCTTCAATATCTGTTGCTAACAAGATGGTCGGATGAGACCCGCACCCGGATTTGCTTATAAATGTCCAACAAATGACAAACTTGACAAAACAACAGCAAAAAGTTTTGCATGCTTGGGACCCAAAAACAAAATAGAAGAAAGACAAACTCGGTCAGAAGTTTCTGATGCGTTAGAATAAACCCAAACAATTGTGCTCTAGGAGTCGCCGCCCGCTGTCCCCTATGGGTCTACTGCTCGATACTCGTCACTTTTAAAAGGTCCGTTTCCTAAATGCGACGAGGCGCAAACGATTATTCAATTTGCTCGCCTCCTCCTCCTCCTCCTCCACCGCCATCACATCTCGAATCCAAATCGTTGTGCACTTTTGTGAAATTTGTCCTCGTTTGGCGTCCTTGTTGAAAATGCCAACGAGTGGCACACTGATGACATTAAGTAGCTGTCGGGTTGGCCAGGATTAGATAGCAAAAGTGCCTGATGTTAGTTTAAAGTAGATAAACAAAAGCGGATTCACTCAGCCTTTCATTTTGCTTTTACTGTCGTCTTTCATTGTTGTTGGTTCTAGACATCTGCGGTGTCGGTGTGTGAATGTGTGTGTGTGCGTGTTTGTGAGGCTGTGTGTATGTTTGAGTGTGTCTGCGGTTTTTAACTTCTGTCAACCACATATCTCTGGTAGAGGGATTAATCCGAGCTTTCAGCTTACCTTAAATTCATTTGAAACTTGATTTCTTAGTTGGGGCAGAGCATTTTTGTGAAAAATCAAGGTCAAGGTTGGCTACAATGGGAGCCAGAGCTTGCCCACCGCTGCTCTTAAGAGAAAAATGATTACTTAGAGAAAGACAACTTGGCCCAAGACATGTTTCAAACTGTCTGAAATTGTATTTCAATTGAACGTCTCTGGAATAGGATTTGAATATTTCGATTATTTCTTTGAATCATTTTATTGTCCTATTGAAAAATGTACCCTTAATGCCAGTTTATCCACAGTTCAACGAAGCATTCGCTAATCGGCACGCCTTATGATTGCTCAAGAACACAAGTCTAGGATGAAGTGAAAGAACAATATTCTTTCGGACGAAAAAGTTTTAACCTTGACGTCAAAAATAGTCGACGTATATGCTACATAGATGGGTGCCGCGTTTGTCGACAGTTAAAAACATTTACAGAAAATTTTGATGCCTTTTGTGTGGTTAATGATGCATTTTCTAGAAGTCCTGACGCTTCCGAATTAGTTTCCCCTTCTTCTGACCGGAGCTCATATGCAAGCGGCAAATTTGGGGCTTAGGACGTTTGCGCCCGTGCTTTTGAATGGTGGCACTAGATTTGTAACGTCTCGGCCCCGGCTTAGGTTTCGAATTCTGTGTTATTTGCTTGTATTGCATCATAGCTATGGTGGACTTAGCCCTCCAGATGATCTTCTCCACATCCCGCATTTTGCGCCACATTTCACCTCCCTTGCTGGCCACCTGGGACATGTGATTTAATTCCGGATATTCCAACTTAATCTGCTTCCGTCCACATGTATGCAGCCAAAGAAGGTACGCCGACGAGGGACGCTTAGCACGTTGGGTAACAGTTTCCATTGCTGAAAGTTTAACTAAATTAAAGGACAGTACTAGAAAACACACTTACTAGCTAAAGAATCTTACAATTCGCGTTTGTTTGTGTGTAAATAAACAAATTTTAGCTTCGAAATTTTGGTTGAAAAAAAACAGCTCAGAATAATATGTTGCTCCAAAAAAAAAAACTAGAGCTAACAAATCAAAAAGACAAAAAATACAACACCGACTTTTTTAAAAAAAATTTGACAATTGACATTTATGGAAATTTCTGGGAAGAGGAAGACTCTACCTTTGACAAATATAGCTAAAGGAAGACTTGTACCTTAGCACCTGACCTTACAAAAAGCCCACAAAAAAAAGGTAAACAATTTTGGTTTTCTTTCTTAGAATAGTAGGGTGGGGTTGGGGGGGTTTTTGGGGTTGTTTGTTTTATTCCCCTCAAAACATCTAATGAAAAGTTTTTTCTTTGAATAAACTTTACACCCGGTCACCCCTCTGGTGCAAAAGTTTGTAGCGCCAGCTTCAACAAAGAGCCATGCCAAATTTACCGTTTTATTTTTCAGAGTAAAGAGCGCTACTGCAGAGAAAGACGCTGCCTACAGGAGAACTCTGCAGTCGGGAGCAACGCGGGCTGTTAATGAGCGATACCGGGAGAAAAGGAGAGAGGAGAAGCGCCTTTTCAGAAGGAAGAAAAATGAGCAGGAAAAGCGCATGAGGGAGGAAGTCGAAGTGCTGTTCGGAAGGAGTGAGACTCGAAAATTCTACCAAAAGATTAGGCAACTAACCGAAGGTTTTAAGCCCAGAGTCACACTATTGAAGGACGAGCACGGAAATCTGGTCAGAAATCCGGAAGTGGCACTAGACAAATGGAGAAACTATTTCTCTAACCTGCTGGGAGGTGATGACGAACACAATGCCGCCTCTGGGGAAGTAGCGACACCACCAATCGATAACATAGAGATAGATCCGCCGGACCATAATGAAGTCTTGTTAGCCATAAAAAGGCTAAAAAATAACAAATCTGCTGGCGCTGATGAGCTGCCTGCTGAATTGTTCAAGGCTGGCAGTGAGGAGCTGGTAAGGTGCATGCACCAACTCCTATGCAGAGTATGGTCCGAAGAAAGCATGCCCGAAGATTGGAACCTAAGTGTACTTGCCAATTACCGCGGGATCAGTCTCCTTCCCATCGCATATAAGGTTCTATCATGCATCCTATGTGAACGTCTTAAGCCGAGAATAAGTGAACTGATTGAACCTTATCAGTGTGGCTTTTAGACCTGGCAAATCCACCACGGACCAGATATTAACATTGCGACAAATCCTGGAGAAGACCCGAGAGAGAAATATCGACGCCCACCACCTTTTTGTTGACTACAAAGCCGCCTTTGACACGCCGATAAGGTCAAAGTTCTTTGAAGCCCTGTCTACCTTTGGTATACCAGCAAAGTACGTTCGACTTTGCATGATGACGTTGAGATGCACACAAAGCTCCGTCAAAATAGGTAAAGACCACTCCGTGCCTTTCGATACCAAAAGAGGTTTTAGGCAGGGTGATACCTTATCGTGCGACTTCTTTAATCTGCTGATGGAGTACATACTGCGCCAGTGCATCGGCAAAAGCGAATCTGTGGTAAAACAGGCGTTCTCAGAGATAGAGAAGCAGTCAAAACTTATGGGCTTAGCGGTAAATGAGGATAAGACGAAGTACCTACAATCAACGCGCAGTGAGTCTACGCTTGGACAATCTGTTGCAATGGGAGAATACAACTTCAAGGTTGTTAAGGAATTTGTCTACCTCGGAACGACGATCCAGTCTGGAAATCCGAAGAAGAATTACTCTTGCAAACCGATGTTATTACGGGCTCAATAAGGAGTTCAAGAGCAGAGCCCTCTCTCGAAAAACGAAAATTGCGCTATACGACTCGTACAAGTCGCTTATCATCCCAGTCCTGCTATACGGCGCAGGAGCATGGACAATGACAAAAGCGGATGAGGCGGCAATTGGCGTGTTCGAGAGAAAAGTTCTTCGGAGGATTTATGGACCTCTAAACGTAGGCGGCAAATTTCGCATCCGAATGAATCGCGCACTGTATGAGCTCTATGGGAACACTGACCTAGTCAAGCGCATAAAACAACAGCGGCTGCGCTGGATAGGACATGTTACCCGTATGGATGATAACGCTCCACCAAAGCGAGAGTACAATCGGCATGCGATAGAGTTGGGAGGCATTCCCCCGCCTGGTCGACCAAAGCGGAGATGGAGCGACCAGGTGCAGTGAGACATTGCGAAGCTGGGAGTGTCCTTCTGGTGGAATGTCGCTCGGGACAGAGGCGAGTGGCGGGCATTAGTGGCAGCGGCCGAGACCGTAAAACGGTTGTGATGGCCAAAGAAGAAGAAGAAGAAGTAGTCGCAATTGTTTTGGTACACGTACTGATCATACTCGTTCTCGATAACCATTGTACACATCCACTCCAATTGGACGGCTGTTTGACAAGTGACATTTATGCTATATTACTGCATCAAAAGTATTGGGGGCGATGGAATGGGGCCCGCTCGAAAATTGCGTTGTCGTAATTGGCCTGAATAAATGCGGCTACGAATAAGGTGAAATCTTTAAAATGTTATACAAAGAGGTCACCATCCATTTGGTGGTTTGGTGATGAGTTTCTTATAATAAGGTCATAACAGGGTTTGTGAAAAAAGAGTCAAAACTTCAGCGAAAGTGCATCAATCCGTCGTTTTGTAAAATGTTGTGAAGCCTCTCAACATTTTACCCCAAAAATAGCTTGGTGATATGAGATATGAGACTAAATACTGAATTTTTAATATAATAATCATTCAGCACAGAAAGACTATTCTGAAAAAAAAAAAAAAAATTTTATACCCTTTGTTTGTGGGGTTTTTGTAAGGTCAGGTGCTAAGGTCCAAGTCTTCCTTTAGCTATATTAGTCAAAGATAGAGTCCTCATATCCCCAGAAATTTCCATGAATGTAAATTGTCTAAATTTTTAGAAATAAAGTAGGCTTTGAATTTACTGACTTTTGGATTTGTTAGCTCTAGTAGCACAGAACTATTATTTCTCAGTGTGTTGTTACATTTTGTTGGAGCAACATATTATTCTGGGTTTTTTTTTCAACCAAAAGCTAAAATTTTGTTTATTTACGCACAAGCAAACGCGAATTGTAAGATTCTAAACGAATTGTAAGATTAGTTAAACTTTGGACTTCTCACCAATGGAAACTGGTGAAGAGAAACGCCCCAAGCGTCCCGCGTCGGCGTATCTTTCATGGCTGAATAGATGTGGACGCAAACAGATCAAGTCGCAATATCCTGAATGCACTACCATTGGTCAAGTGGCCCAAAAAGGAGGAGAGCTCTGGCGTAAGATGGACGAAACAGAGAAGACTTTCTGGAGGGCTCAGGCCACCATAGCCATGGATCAATACAAGGCTCTCAAGCAGAGTTTGAATCCTAAACCGGGACCGAAGAAGGAAGAACAAATAGAGTGACACCATTTATAGGCACAGACGCGGCAGTCCACAATCACAAGCTTGCCACTTGCTTACGCGCTCCTGTCAGAAGAAGGAAAAACTAATTCGGAAGCGTCATAACAGCTAGAATATGCTGAAATTACCACGCATAGGGCATCCAAAATTTAAATAATACTTTGCACCTGCTTACAATTGTTAAATAAAATCAACTTTTTGACTGTTTGCAAACGCGGCACCCATCAAGCAGTAAACTTCTTCGCCATTATTTGGGGAGGGAAGAATGGAAGAAGAAATGGAATGTAGATTAATCTTAAAAGAGCACCACCACTTGCAAATGCTCGCTTTGAGTTAATGAATGATTTTGAAAACATTTTGCTAAATCTGTTTAAAAGCCATTACTAATGAAGTCAAATTTTTTTTCGACCGATTGGTCCTTTGGAAGCTATATACTTTGTAGAATTAGGTAAAAACATATAAAATCAATAAATGCCAAATTTCCAGGCATTGCCATTAAAACCAAACATTTTTTTACTAATCCTTTTTTTTTTAGTGCGCGGGAGCTATACCATATAGTTGTGCGTTTTTTATCAAACTTGGTAGAATTATGAAAAAACAACGAAAACCAATAAATACGAAGTTTGGAGACGTAAAGTTTTTCCTCAATAAAACTAGTTTCTGACATATTAGCAGTAAAATGAAGACTGTAAAAAATTTCAGATCGATAGCTTTAAAACTGAGAGACTAGTTTGCGTAGAAGCCAGAGCTAGCAAATAACAATTGACCGTTTTTCGTTGTCCAAAAATAACAGTTATTTACGGACCCTTTGAGCAAAAAGTCAGAGATGAGCCGTTCACATTGGCTCATGAACGAATCGCTCAGTGCTCAACGAACAACCAATGGATTTGTTTACATTTTGCTCTGCTCATTGACTGAGCAAATCGTCGCGAGCGAAGAAGATAAAAGTCATTTGCGTTTGTGTGTGTTTATGTGTGAGTGAGGTGTCTGTTTGGGCTTGCGACTCACACAAGCCACACACACACACAAAACAAATAAGAGAAAAAAAAAGACCCTTTGAGGTGAGTCGTTTGGCTTTTTGCTCATCTACTGACTCTTAATGTGCGAGCGCTCAGTCGGATCGCTGTCTATAAATTGTTATTGAATGAGCAAAACAAGAGAGGGGGGGGGGGGGAGACCTTTCTTCTAGTACAACATCTGGATTTATTTGATTAACTGCTTTGCATTCGATTTTAAGTTGTGATAGCGATGATGTTGCCTGTAAGCTTTAGCACGCGAGGTAGAACGACTGCTGGTGCAAGGCGACTTAAGAAGGCTGATGTCTAGGGTGGACCTTAATTAATCCTTCTCCTCTCCTCTCCTCCTCGCTTGTATTTTCCGTGCTGTGTTTTCCAAGAGAAGATTATCAAACGTCACTCCTAATACTTCAACCGAAATGCGACTTAAACCTTAAGCTTTACCTTAGACTCGTACTTTCGGAGCGTACCTTTTCCAGAATTTCACAAGTATCCAGCCTTTTATACATTTGTTCGTAATTCAAAGTATTTTTTTAATCGGTTTATTTCAAGTAAACTGGAAATTCCGTTTAATATAAATCTGAAAAGAAGTTTTGTTTTGTAAATTTCATTTGAATTTGCTTAATGGACGAGAGTTATGCCTTATGATGGCATACTTTGAGGCTACTAAGGCCTTGAATGGCTTTGTTTATGGTGGCCATTCTCTCTATCTCTCTCTGTTTCTCTCTCTCTCTCTCTTCGACTGCCCACCTGCGTCTTGTTGGGCAACCACTTGTGGGTAAATTTACAGCCTACATGATTTCGGAGTTACTCCGAAATTTGTCTAAGAGAACATTCTCTTAAATTGGCAACCTCAAGTTTAGGCTTCATTTGGTGTTTTTATTTGAATCCTTGGTAAAAGTAGAACTTTGGCCCAAACAAAACAACTTTCAGGCTGCTAAAACTTTGCGTCTTAAAGCTTAAACTTTAACATTAAGTAAATCTTGAGTAGACAAAGTTTTCTATGTAAATTTTTAAATGGGCAAAACGACTTAATTAAAATGTATGTGCCATGTTTTTTGGGGTTTCCTTTTAATGTTTTACTTGACACGGTTTTTTGTGTGTTTTTCTTTCACCCCATAATAAACTGGCAGCTAAAATAAACCTCTGCGGGGGGTTGGACAAGCATTGACGGCTAACAAAGAAATGCCAGAAGAAATTCCTGGCTTAAAAAGACAAAAGGGCCGGAAGGTATGCCAGATATGTTTAAAAGGATGAAATTTTTTAATACACACACACACACACACACGGACATTCATTCGTATTTATGACTGCCCTGGCAATCCCAATCCCTGAGGAAATATCCATCATAAATTTCGCAATGCATTAAATAATTGTAGAGCCAACCAGAACAGCAACAACAACAACCAAATCGTATATAGATAATAAAATCTACTGTCAATTGAATTTGGAGAATTGAAAAGGAAATAAAACGATAGCCACTTGATTAGATTTATGCTGCTGTCATTGAACGGAGGGGGGCGGGGAGTATGAGCAACTGCCAAACGCACAAACACCCTTACACCCACACAGACAGTCACTGGGGGGATGTCACAATCAGCTGGCACTCTGTTCTCAAGTTCTTGAATTTATTTTTCACTCAAACAAAAAACTTCGTGTTTACTTTAAGAGCGTGGCCGGCCAAGTTAAAAACCTCCTTGTTGGACATGGTCCTAAACAAACAAAATGGTTACAGTTGAAAATTGTGCCAAGATTTTAAGGTTAGGTATAATGATTTTTTAATCAAGGTAGCCGAAATATAAGAACCGTTTTTGTTTGCCCTGAATTTAAAGTGGGTTTTGTCCCTTTCTCTAGATCTAATTTTAAAGTCAATTCCAGCCATTTCATTTAGATTTCCCTGGGTTTTACTGCAAAGCATTTTTTGAAATCTGATTTTTCTATTAGTACTAGGTCATTCAAAACTGATCAGGCGGAATAGTTACTGAGATCCGTCATATACATTTAGCAATTATACTAAAGACCATACACCCAGAGAAATGTAGCACGAGTCGGCAAGCATGGATTCTTTTTGAATTTAGAATTATTTCTTCTTGATCTTTTAAGACGAAATCTGCTCGGATACAAGCAGACAAACGTTCTCGACTTCGAGCTTGAGGCGAGAGAAGTGCGGTGAGCCACAGACAAAGAGCGCGAGCAATAAATGAGAACAATTCTCTCTCTCGCTGTCAGCATTGACTGGCACCGTCCATTTATAACAGCGATGTTCAAGAAGAGCAAGGCCAAAAAGTGAGAGTGTTTTGGGGTGCGATATCAAAGCGACACAGCCCAGCTTTGAACTGCACTCAAAGAAGGCTGGGCAGCGAATATAGGCAAAGAGAGCTCTGTTTACGCTCATATGCCCGATTTCGGCATGCGGTCGGCTCGTGTGCTTGTAAATAGCCGATTGTGCTCGGCCCCTGGGGGCTATGGAGGAACATCGCTGATTTATAATATGAATTTGACGCTGCTGTAGATATCTGAGGTGTGGTGCAGTTGGCTGAGCGGCGGTGGCAGTGAATGCAGTCTTTCAAGGTCCCGAGTTCAAGTCCCAGTAGGCAAACTTAATGGAATCATGGAAAAGCATAACAAACTAACAATTACGAAATTTGGAGGCGATCCCATTTGAAACAAAAAAGAGAAAAACTTTTTTTTTAAATGGGATCGCCTCCAAATTTCGTAATTAACAGTGAATTAAGCTTTTTCATGATTTCATTAAGTTTGGTCGAAATCAGACATCTATATAGTATAGATCCCATAGAAAAGTAAGGTCCAAAAAGTAGTCATAGTTAGAAAAAGCTTTTTTTGTTTTCAAGGAAAAAACTTCGGCCGAGCCGAAGTTAACTTTCCCCTATTTTTTGTTTTGAATGGAATCGACATCAGACTTCGTATTCATACGTTTTTCTATTTATATTGTTTGATCGAATCCGGAAGACTAAATAGTACTGCTGCCATAGAAAAGTTTTATCGGTAAGCTCAAATGGACACTGCCAAGTACTGATAAAACACAATATCACACTAGTATAAGCGGCCAAAAAGGGTAGACGAAGGCTAGTTACCAATAAATGTAATCTAAAAAAAAAAAAAAAGAAAAGTTAGGTTTCAAAAACAGTTTTAGTAGGCGTCCTGAAAATTTTTACTAAGCTATTTTCCGCCATTTTTAGCATAGCAACGAGCACAGAAAGTCTATTCTAAGAAAGAAAACAAAAACTGTATGCCTTTTGCTTGTGGGCTTTTTTGTAAGGTCAGGTGCTATGGTCCAAGTCTTCCCTTAGCTATGTACGAGGTGTGTTCAAAGGAAAAGGTGAATTTGGAATTTTCGAGGGCTGTGTACATTCGATTATCGATATTTGGTTTTTGTTATATTCGGACACATATGCTTATCATATGTTTGCATTAGCAGCAAATTTCGATAAGTAGTTTGTTTTTGGCAACAGAAAAGGTTAGTCACGTTATTGTGTGCTCTTCGATTTTTGACTTTTGGAAAAAATGGATCAAAGAATATGATAGTTTTCATCCAGTTTTACAGTTGAATAGAAACACCGTCCGTTCTCGTTTGCAAAATATATGCATTAATATATTTTATTCAAATTATTTTTTCTTTGCTTCGACTTGCCAGCTTGAGAGATTGAATTGAAGTAAAGTCAGAGCTGAGAGTGAGTCCATCAACATTCCTGGAATTCTTGCATCAGCTATTCGCTGTTATTCCAACAAAACGAAAAACAAAATTCTTAGAATTATTGCATCAGCAATTTCGTTTCTGTGAATTCCAACAGAATATGTATTAAATTTTGCGTTAAAGATGGACTAAAGTGCTTCAAAGCACTTGAAATGTTGTCTGTGGCATTTGGTAAGTCCACTTTGTCTCAAAAAAGTGTTTATAAGTGGTATAAACGCTTTACAGAAGGCCGAGAAGATCTTGATGAAGTTGAGCGTCCTGGAGGTGCGACCACGTCTACAAGCGAAGAAAGCATCGAAACAGTGAAAAAAATTGTTTTGGAAAATCGTCTATTCACTATTAGGGAAGTTGCAGAGGATGTTGGCATATCAATTGGCTCATGCCATTCAATTTTCTCGAATGTTTTGGGCCTGAAACGTGTGGCAGCGAAGTTTGTTCCGAAATTGCTCAATTTTGACCAAAAGCAAACGTCGCATTAGTATCGCTCAGGAGTTGTTGACTGACGTCAACGACCATCCGAGTTTGCTCAAACGGGTCATAACTGGTGACGAAACGTATATGGTTATGACATCGAACCCAAGGCCCAATCATCCCAATGGAAGCGGCCAGATGAGCCAAGACCGAAAAAAGCACTCCAAGTTCGATCAAATGTGAAGGTTTTGCTCACCGTTTTCTTTGATAACATTGGTGTGGCGCATCATGAGTTCCTGCCAAGAGGTCGTACAGTTTATAAGGAATACTACAAGGAAGTTATGCAATGTTTGCGTAAAGCAATACGGCTCAAACGATCGGAATTGTGGAAAAACAAATCGTGGATTCTGCATCACGATAATGCACCAGCTCACACATTAATGCTTGTTCGTGATTTTTTGGCCAAAAACAACACCGTTATTGTGCCTCAACCACCGTATTCACCAGATTTGGCTCCCTGCGACTCTTTCCCATTCCCAAAACTTAAGAGACCAATGAAAGAAAAGTAGGCTTTAAATTTACTGACTTGAATTTGTTAGCTCTAGTAGCACAGAACTAGTATTTCTCAGTTTATTATTACAGTTTGTGGGAGCAACATATTATTCTGAGTTGTTTTTTTTTCAACCAAAATCTCGAAGCTAAAATTTGTTAATTTACGTACGAACAAACGCGAATTGTAAGATTCTTTAGTTCAGTAAGTGTGCTTTCCAATATTGTTCTTAAATTTAGTTAAACTTTGGACTACTCAGCAATGTCAACTGGTAACCAGGAACGCCCCAAGCGTCCCGCTTCGGCTTATGTGCTATGGCTCAATGCATGTGGACGCAAGCAGATCAAGTCGCAATATCCTGAATGCACTCAAATGACTCAGGTGACCCGAAAAGGGGGAGAGCTCTGGCGTGAGATGGACGAAACAGAGAAGACTTTCTGGAGGGCTCAGTCCACCAAAGCCATGGATCAATATAAAAAGATCACGCAGAACTTGAATCCTAAACCGGGACCGAAGAAGGATAAAGAAATAGAGTGCCACCATTTATAAGCACAGACGCGGCAGTCCACAATTACAAGCTTGCCACTTGCTCACGCGCTCCGGTCAGAAGAAGGAAAAACTAATTTGGAAGCGTCATAACTGCTGAATTTACCGCACATATTGAAAGATATTCTTTTTAAATATCCTCCAACTTTAGTTTAAAGCATTGCGAAATGGCCCATCAAATTTTTGACAAGGACGAAGAGGTCCTTCTTGCACAGTCTACAGTGAGAAGGAAATTGTTTTTAAAATTAGCAAGCTACATTTTGAAATAGAAAACAAGTTTCAGTTTATTTATAGAGTATTCAACTGGAACCTATGTCCACATTGAAATGGAACCTCTTTGTTTTTGTTTGTCCTTTTTTGGATGTAATCGCCTTCAGTCACACAAGCCCGAAAGCAAACCGCAAACATGAAAATGGGAAATTGCCTTTTAATTGCATAAAGTTTTTTTTTTGGAGTACATTATTCACAATTGGAGTTGGCCAAACATACAACTCATGCGCCTGGGTGCACTTGTCTGAGTAACAGTCATTGCCAATGCCATTGCCCAAATCCAGAAGTGACCTTCAAACGATTCTATGCGTCTGCCACTTGGCAAGTGTGTGTGTGTGTGTTTGAGTAGGAGTGGGCCGTCTTTGTTTGACTGTTTGCATTTGACATTTTCAATTTGCATGACAGTTTCCAGTATGGACAGAACACACAAACACACGCACACACAACATGTCAAAACGTCACGTAGATGGGCATATGAAATTGGGTCTGTTTGGTAACAGATTTTGGCTTACATTTCACGTGTAAACTTTTGGTCTGTCTCTCAATTACTGCTTGGGAAATTAGGAAATGCTGGACGAGAGTGAAAGGCGAAAGCCCCTTCTACTTAATTAGGCTAATAAAATAAAATGTCTTTATAAATATCTTGTTGCGGTTGGATTTGACCAAAACTTTCTCTGCTTATCCTCTTAAGCTTGGGCCGTAATTTAATTTGGTTTCGGCTTTGTTTTTGGCTTCACTTTTCTTATTGATAGTTTAAGCTTTTAATGGAAGAGTCGTGTTCGGCTATGAAAAGCCACACAATCTCATCATCATCATGGCGAACATTGCTGCATTTGGTGTTTTATGGCCGCTTCGGTAAGCATATTTTTTGCGCACCACCGGAAATTGCCGGAACTTGGCGCCGGCACCTGACAATTATAGCCATAACGGTAAATGTATATCTTTCTATATGCATGGACTATGCGCCGGCAATTATTTACCACCGACATCTGAGCCAATGTCCCTGACTTTTATGAGGTTCCAATTGACTTGGCAGAGACCATAAATAATTTCTACCCCGAAATTAGGAAATTGATTTCTATTTATTTATTTGTTGGCAAGCTTGTTTATTTTCTGGCTAACAGTAATGCCAGCTGGCTGCCAGTTATTCATTCTTTAGATCCAGTATTGTGGCCTTGCGATGGCTTTACCAATTGTACAAATTTGTTATTCATGCATCCATATATTAACATAGTACATGCACTCCAAAGAAATGTACGATGAGTAGCTTTTTTAGTATCAACGAGTTGGAATTTATAGCTTTTTATTTCTTTCACTTAAAGTAGGGGAAATGAAAATGAAATGAATTTATTCTTATTTACCTTTGACTCGATTTTGTGAATTAAATTTAAAGTTTTAAAATTGCTCTTCGAGCTCGCAATTCGAGGCATCAAATAAAAAAGTGCGAATTAATCGTGGATTTTTGAATTCGAGTCTTTTTCATGACGGTGGGTTGACTTATAGCCTATTTCCACTACAGAAAAAATGTATATATTTTCTCATATCAAATATCAAGAAATATGTAACATATTTTTCAGAAGAAAAAATAGAAGTGTTCGTGTTAAATAATAGGGAAACTAAAGTGTACTGACGAAGGCTTTGCCAGGCGGCAGCCGAACGGCGTCTAGCCAGCTACTGTCTGTTTTGTATCTCTGTTGAATTTTCTGGTGATTATTGAACTATAATCAAAGCTCGACCTTAGCTGCTAACCTTCACTTTGACTATAAAACAGGTCGTTAAACCCTACAGAAAATAAGTATACTTTTCGGACCTTATTTTTCTATGGGAGCTATACTTTATGGATGTCCGATTTCGACCAAACTTAGTGCAATCATGGAAAAGCATAACAAACTGTTAATTACGAACTTTGGAGGCGATCCCTATTAAAACAAACAAGTTTTTCTCTCTAGAACTTCTTTTTCGACCGATCATTCATACTGCAGCTATATGCTATAGTCATCCGATTTCGACAAAACTTTGTAGAATTGTGTAAAAGTATATAAACTAAATATATGCCATCTAAGAGACGTTTCCATTAAAAACTAACAAGTTTTTCTCACAAGAACTAGTTTTTCGACCGATCGTTCCTATGGCAGCTATATGCTTTAGTCATCCGATTTTGACCAAACTTTGTAGAATCGTGTGGGAGCATATAAAACGAATACATGCCAATTTTAAAGACATTTCCATTGAAAACAAAAAAGTTTTTCTAACTAAGACTACTTTTCAGACTATACTTTTCTATGAAAGCTATACTATAAAGATGTTCGATTTCGACCAAATTTGGTGGAATCATGGAAAAGCATATTAAATTAAGAAATACGAAGTTTGGAGGCGTTTCAATTGAAAACAAAAAAGTTTTTCTCACTAGAACTTGTTTTTCGACCGATCGTTCCTATGACTGCTATATGCTATAGTCATCCGATCGGGCCGGTTCCAAGGACCGGCCGAAGGACTTTGTGCAAAGTTTGGTGGGGATAGCTTTAAAACTTCTATTCTCAAAAAAAGGAGGTGTCAAAAAAAAAAAGGGGGAAAGAGAAAGAAAAAAAAAAAAAGAGAGGTGCACAAAAATTTGGAATCGTTTCTGCAGACGCTCAAGCCTGTTTGTGTGGACGGCAGAAGATTCCAGATAACGAACATTTTCAAGCCTAGAACGCACTAAGGCAGAATACAAACTTATCCGTGTATAGCGATCGTTAAATTGCTTGGAATTCAGCTTTACAAAGCCCAGCATTGAATAAGCTTTGGGGAGGATATAGTTTACGATGCTCGTAGATGCTCAAAAAGCTGAAATTTGGAGTCAAACTCCACCCCCAAATCCATAGCTTCATACTGCCGTCTCAAAGCGTAATGACTAATGGAATACGATGTTAATATAGGCAGGTTGCGCTTTACATATGTAACAAAGAAGCATTTTGAGAAGTTAAGAGGCAGCAAATTGCGCCCGATCCAGTCAGCAACCGAATTGAGATTGCATTGAAGAACTTCAACATCGCTGTTGTTTTTAACAAATCTAATAATTTTTAAGTCATCAGCATACATTAGAAAATGCGAGTTAAGAAGGCAACCGATATCATTAATATATAGTAAAAATAGCAATGAACCTAGTACACTCCCTTGAGGGAGGCCAGAGGTTGCTATGTAGGTGCTTGAACGTATGCCATTAACGAGAACTTGGTACGATCGACCATCAAGATAAGACTCAAACCAATTGAGGATGAAAGAATGAAAGCCAAGCTTGGCGAGCTTGGATAAAAGAGCACTATGACTGACTTTGTCAAATGCTTTAGAAAAATCCGTGTAGATCACATCGACTTGACAACGATTTTCAAATGCGGAAATGAAGATATCGCTAATTACTGCTAAATTCGTTACCGTGAAACGTTCAGGAAAAAAACCATGCTGGTTGGATGTTATGAGATGTTTTGAGACTATTCGTTTATAAATCTTAAAAATATTGCTAAGCTTAGCAATAGGCCTATTATTAGAGACATCACTTTTTGAATCTTTTTTATGAATAGGTATAACTGATGCAATCTTCCATTTTCGTATAAATTGACCAGTCTCAAGGGACTTGGAAAAAATCACAGTGAGAGGCTCACAAAGCTCACCAATGCAATTCTTCAGGAGAAAACAAGAAATTCCATCACTGTCCGGCTTAAATGAGTCATCAAAATCATTGATTGCTTCTAAGACATCATCATCCGATATGGGAATAGTCCCGACATTAAATATAGAAGGAATGGAATCAAGAGTAAATTGGTCATCCCAGATACTCTCTGGCTCCAAATTGCCACTAAAAAAGAAAGCAAACAGATTCACTGTCCCCTCATCAGTATTTGATGACAGCGAACCAAAGCTCATACTAGATGGAATGGAAGAGGTTGATTTTTTCGATTTTATAAAACTCCAAAATGACTTTGGATTAGTTTTAAGTCGACTTTCGACATTAGATTTGTATTGCATGTACAGAAACTTATTTAAAAACTCGAACTCACGTTTGTGCAGACGATATTTTTCACCATCAGCAGGATCGTGGCTTTTAGTGAAGCGCTTGTAGAGTTTATTACGAAGGTTTCTCAATTTTTTTAACCTTTTTGTATACCACGGTTTGAACGAGCCATGCTTCTGTTCCTGAGCCTTTTCGAAAACTATATTCAATAAGGTTTTAAGAAAGCTATTATAACAGGTCTCCAAATTAGCATTCGAAAGGACCGATGACCAGTTAACATTTGAGATGCAACTTCTTATGTATAATGTTTGCTGGGATATCACATTACTATTGCATTCTTATCTCTCTTTGGGAAGAAATGTGCTACTCTGCGACACTTCATGGCGATGAGAAAGCGTTACTTCTGGGAGAAAAGAAAAAGTCTTTTCTGAGCGATAAAAAAGCGTTTATTCGAGGAGTTCAGATAGAATTTCTTCCTGGAGATAAGAAAACGTTTCTTTCTAGCGTCAAGAGAAAATTCTGAAACACTATGAATAAATTTTTGTAAACTTTTTACTTACCCTGGGATTCAAACTTGGGACCCTTAGACTGAACACGATTGGAATGCCGTCTCAACCAGTTGCGCTATCGCACACACTGGTTGCTATATGGCTAAAATATTACTTATGTATATAAAATTGCCTAAAAGAATTCACCAATTTATTTCTGGCTTATCGCAGAGATAACAGCACTTGTAATTTGCGCGCTCTTTTGGTTTGGAAATATAAATTTCATCATATAAGTAGGCAATACTTTTCGAACATTAAGTATGAAGCAACCCAGCAAACATTTTTTAAGTTAAGATTAGATAAGATAAAATAAGAATCTAGCGAAATTGCTTTTCTATCGCATTCTCATCTCCCTTCTGCCACTTTGCGACGCTCTCGGGAGGTAAGAACACGTTTCATCCTGGTAGATAAGAAAAAGTCTCTTCTGGGGGCGTTTCATTCTGGAAATATAAAGAAGTCTATTTAGAGAAATGAGAATCAAAAGTGTGAGGTGGATATCACCCTAAAAAAGCTCGATAATTATTTTCTGGCTCCCCTCCCAAGATACTTATGAAAACTTTACATAAAATAGACAATTGCTCAATTCCAAAAATGATTTACTTAATACTAAAACTGTTACCTCCATCAAGACTTAAGTTCCACTTACAAACTAATTCTAACAAAATCAATGCATCATGCATGAACTCAACTTGACAGAAAAACGAAGTCGCAAAAAGAGTTAACAAAAAAATTCCACATCTAACAAGACTTTTGCCATTTCATGTTTGATGAATTATTAACGCCTTCGCCCTCAAATTCCAACACCAGGCCGTCGATATTTGGTAAGCGAACCTAAGACACAGTGTATGTACACAGATAGAGGCACAGCTAAAACGCTTACGTCACGCCACACCGTCTGGTTGCAATTGAAATGTAAATCGAAGTTCCATTCGACAAGGACAACCATGCTCCTGGCTTCTGGCTCCTGGCTCTGCCAGGGCAATAGCAATCAAGCGAAATGCTGGTAGCGTATACATTTTAGAATGGGTTATATTTAATTCATTGACGCTCCACTTCAACCCGTAGCTTATAGCTGTCTTCTATTTCTAGGACAGCGACAAGCTGGAGCTGTCTGCAAAGTCAACTTGGGGTTTGCCTCGCCATCGACTCCGGGCACAAGTCTTAGGTAGGTATTAGATATTTACATTTTTGATGGCTTCTTTCTGGCTGCGGTTATTTTTGGTGAAGTGGCAGCAGGCTGGGGCTGGCGAGGGGCAAGACATTTCCGCTAGCGCTTTGCCAGCTCAATTAGTTTGGCCGCAGACAAGGTACATCAAACGGAAATTGTTTGCCATTTGCGAAAAGTAAATAAAAAACGTTGCAACGTCGCTATGAGGCGCGTGTTGCAACAAGTGGAAGTGGTAGTTGCAAAAGCAATCGTCATGAGAGCGCACTTGTCGTCAGCCACACCCATACTGGTTATTATAATCATGCAAAGTCATTTCAACCATTTTTCCCATAAATCCTCAATGGAAAGAAATGAAATGTATGTAAAATACATAAATAAAAAAAGGCTCCACTCGAGTTCTGCCTCGAGTTATGCCCTTTTTTTTGTTCGCACAATGTGGAAATCGATTGTGTTGGCAAAAGGAATTCGTAATGGTGCAATGACTTATGGCAACTGCAGCGACCACCAACAACAAATAAATGTCAATAAAAATATATGTACTTATGTTCGAGTGTTTGTATATGGGTCCAGCTGAAAGAAAGCTAACGGGCCTACAAACATTTGTCAAAGTTTGGCATATTTGAAACTCAAATGAAAAGCTAACAAGGATGAGGAAAAACCCTGAGTTTGTTTTTATGTAACGATGGAAATTTCCTTAAGCTGCTGCCACACAAACAGGATTTCAACGAAGGGTTTGCATACAAATTGAAGGTATCGTGCAAATTTGTTACTTAGGAAATCACTGATGGAAGGATTGTAAAGTGCGTCTGAGTCTATTCCGGTGATTGGCAAAAAACAATTTGTTTGCCTAAGCAGAGCAAAAGAAAAAAATAGATCACAACTATAAACTCCTTAATTCGGCCAAATTATTAAGTGTTCTTCTCAGTCTGAACAGACTGTCAGATAACTGACAAAAAAAAAACTGGAAATCTGCCAGTGTGTGTAAATGTAGAATTACTTTACCTTGCTGGGAGTTAAACTCAGGACCAGACGGCATCTTAGCGCTTATGACTATCAAGCACTCGCGTGACAGTGCGATAAATAGCAGTAAAAAATGCAGCAATATGTTTTACACTCAGCAAGCGAGAAGCCCGTTGATGCAGATGGCAAGACTTTTGCCATAAAATGAGAAGGTCGTGGGTTGCACTCCCAGTAGAAGAAAAGACTGTTTTTATACTCTGTACCAGAGGTACACAGAGTATATTAAGTGTATTGAAGAGTATACTCAGATCTCAGAGATGGTAAGAGATAGAGGTTTGCCATGTACGGAATATATGAATCTTATACTTGCAGGCAGATCAAGATTACTGCCCCATAGATAACCAATCCTCCCCAGAACTGGAACCCGGTGCAGAGCAATCGAGCCTCCTCCGATCTCTTGGATACGTCCGAGAGCCCGCCTCGTCCAGAGTAAGATTTCCCGGAGAATTTCTCCTTCGAGCCAGAATAGCCGAAACGAGCCCCAAGGAACCAGTTACAGACGCCCACAGAAGCAGCCAGCCCATCGGAACCAACCCCAGATACCCCGAGAGACCTCGTGGCCCTGCATATCTAGCATAATAGTAAAGTTAAAGTAAAGTAAAATGGCTTGTCTAGTTGACACAGCCCCAAGGCTTGTCACGTTGACACAGCCCCAAAGGGCCAATGCCGAGCTTCTCTCAATCTCTTGGCTTGTGCGCTTCTAGTTTTCACACAAGAGAAAGGGACCTACAGCTTAACGCCGAATCCAAACGGCAGCTTGAGAAGCTTTTCATGGCTAATTACTACAAAGCTGGCGCCAACAGCGGAGAGGGGTGACCGTGTAACGAACCTTTGCAGCTGGGCGTAGCTCAGGGGTGCTAGGGGATCGCTTCAACAAATTTATATTGAAGAATTGCCAGAAATAAGAAGACAACGATTTAAATGTACTTAAGTCTATATTTGGGTTGGTGTAAATCACTTAGTAATAAGCCTTAGGCTAGTTTCACAATTCTTCATACACTTCAGTTCTTAATTCGACCGTTCGCCCGTTCGTGCTTGCTCCCGTACCGAATTCGAAGTACTCGCTCAGTTTCCAGTGCCACGTCCGCCTTCGTCGTGCAAATCGCCGCGACCTCGCAGGACTTTCGCACTACACACTGGCTATCGTTGACCTCCTTGCCACTTAACGTCGAGCCAATCGCTTCGACTTTCCGCAAGTTTCCGTCACTATGCCTTCTCGGTTTAACGTTCGCTCGCACTTCGGTTCACAAAATTAACTGCCGCTCCGCGCACTCGTACATCACCAACTGTCCCGTCTTCTGGGAAGCCGCTCCTTATATAGTTGCTCCGCAGGCCCCGTTCCGCTGCTTCAAGCAGGGCCTGTCTCATCCCAGACACCGTTATGTGTTTCAAACGGGGCCTGCCTGGCTTCATCTGCTGCTGTCTCTCGACCGGGGCCTTCCTCTGCTGCTGCTCCATCGAGGCCTTTTCGCTGCTGTCGCTACAACGGGACTTCCTCTGCTTTTGCGCTGCCTAGCAACACAAACTGTCTGCTTGCAGCCGTCGAGAATATTCTGTCCCGTTGGTTTTTGCGTCTCTCAGCCAATCCTCGCTCGCCGCCGTTCTCCAGCTATGATTCCGTTAGAAGCAAGGCCTTTGCCTCTCCGGCCACGGCCCTTGCTTTCCAACTCTCCACAGATCGCTCTCTCTCGCTCTTTTACCATGAGAGCGAGCTTTCCCCAATTCGCCGTGCTACCCTGTAGTTCCCGGCTTGTGAGGAATTACTCCTCACAACCGGGTTTAAAGTTTATTCAAAGAAAAAACTTTTCATTAGATGTTCCGAGGCGGGATCGAACCCACGACCTCTTGCACAGCGGTCGCGCACACTAGCCGCTGAGCCACCCGGCCACATCTATCTAGCATAATACCTAGAATTAATATTACCACATAGAATATCCCGAAATAAAACCCAAAAGGGAACACATTGGATCCTTGGATTGTTGTTTAGGGAATTTATTTGCTGCAACCACGACTATAAGAAATTATAAATTTCTGTAACCCTGGACACGGCGAGCACTCCCAAGGCTAGAGTTCGTTACAGTGGCGCCCGAGCAGGTAGTGGTTGCATAACAAAAAACAACAATCGATTTGCTGCTAGCTCTAGCTTGAATATAATCGATCTCTTAAGAATCAAAAGGACCCGGTCGACGCCGGGTATTCAGCTAGTTTAAACTATTTTCGAAGATATTTTCAAACTTTTGGTACTGCCCTAGATCAGACTGTTACAAATTTCGTATCAAAGTGTAATCACTCAACAACAACTTGCCATTCCCAAGGGTCTCTCAATACATAAAAAGTAACCTTCGTATTTTGTTCATATAAAAGTAATACAAAATATGTTACGTTCCGAGTCATTAGTTATCCAACGCCACTCAGCAGAGTGGCGCATTGGTTAAGCATCTTCTGCAGTTTTTTTTTTTTTGCTTGAAAAATATTGCATGCATCTGTCAAAATTGCACATGATGATAAATTATTACCCGTTTCAACGAAAGCACGCAAGAGATTTGACACCCCATCGATAATCGCGTTTTACAAGGTAAAATGGCTTGGCTTAAATTTCTCGATTTTGGTTTAACTAATTTTTGAATCCCTTCCATTTCCTTTTCTTCAGTTTCTTTTGCAATTCAATGGCTGTCAATCAGATGCTAAATGAGGCAGCTGGCAGAAGTGTCAGAGTCAAACAATGCGCAATTTGCAAAACAGACAAACTATTGTACCATTTAATTGCAGCACATGGAGGAACATGACTTTTACACATCTGCCACCACAAATGTATGTATGTGTGTAACTTCATGGATGAATCCCCCTCCATGGTTGTGTCGTATGCTTATTCTTTTTCTGCTTGAAAACCACGTGCCGTCTGCATAGTTATAAGTACAAAAGTTAATCCTTGGGAAACTACGCAGCGTGCTAAAAATCCCGCTTAATGAACTGAAAATAGAATTAGAAATTGTAGCACATTGTGGCACAAAACAGGTTCAAGTTTAGGCTTCAACTTGGAAATTGAATTTGGGGGGGAAATTTTCAAAAGCACGCCAACAGCAGCTACAAACTTTTGGAGGAAAAAGGGGAAAAGGGTAAACTTATCAAAAGACTGCCACAGCATTGTAAGTGGGTCAACAGCGGCGAAGGAGCGACCAGGAGCCATACAAATGCGTTAATACCCTCGCTAATAAAACTCTACTCAAGTTTTCCTTTCTGTTGTGCTGTCGCTTGGGCTTCAAATAAAAATCACTCAATGCTGGGACAGGAGCACTTACCATGATGAAACAGTAGCAGCGGCAGGGTCAGTTGTTGGCCCAGGGTTCATTTATTAATAAAAACCTAATTAAAATGATGGCCCCATTCAGGGTCCAGTCCATTTTGTATGCTGATTAAATTCGAGTTCCTCTGGCTCTCTCCACAATTATGAGCACACATTTATTTGGGGGTCAGCACATCGATTTGATAGCAATGCAAACTGGAAATTCAAATTCATTTGCATGCGGAAGCTCAGTTCCATGTCCATGGAGTGTGTGTGTGTATTTTGTGGTTTCTCTTATTTATGCTCAACCCCGACATTTGATAGATACACATTTGTTTTTTTTGGTTAGCTCTTTCGGGACCAATTAACTGAAATATTCAAGTATATTGGCTGCATCGGCAATTGTCTTGTGCTGCATTGCGCTTGATGGGACAGCTACCGCTGCTCCTGATTTCATATGTGTCACGTAATTCGTTTTGTTAAACATTTCGATACCATTCACGTTTCAACCAAATTGAATATGCTTATTTATTTACGCGACTCTTTTAATATGCAGGACAGCTCTAGCCATGGAATTGAATAGCAGACGGGGAGTATTACTTGCCCAGCGGTCACACATATGGATAGTGTATGTAACTGTATTTGGATCAACATAGTTAGGCTAGGTAGGCCCCTGACAGTCGTTTGGTTTGGAATATCAGCAATTTACTAAGCAAACCAAAATGTGTTGGCTTAGAGGGGATATATTTGGGTAACATTTAGAGTTGATACAGGAAATTGCTTTATATTGTTAATTTGGAGTTTAAAAATTGTACAGCTATTATATCTTAGCTGATTACCCGGCTTTGCCGGGGTTTTTATGATTCCTCTGAGAGCGATTATAGTTAAGCTAGTGCTTGCTACAAATCGATATAAACATTTTGGACCCGTCTTCATGAATATTTTGCCAATTTCGTGACTATTTTGACCGTTAGGTTTATACCTCCTATTTACCCGTCCACACAGGGAAAAAAATCCTTTCTAAATGTACCAAAATCGTGACCATTTGGTGACGATAGTCTGCTAAGCCCGCTTTTTCTCAATTCATAAACTTTTACCTTATGCCATAAACACTTTTTCTATATAATGTTTGAGCTTATTTAAGAACATTTGTGCTGGTCATGATTTGGGCTTGTTTTAAGGACATTTTTGCACAAAAATCAAAAATAGGAAGCATCTCCGACCACATTAAAGTATATATATTCTTGATCAGCAAGAGAGCGGTTGATCTCCGACCGCATGTAGTCCGTCTGTCCGTCCCGCTGTCTGTCTGTCCGTCTGTTTCTATGCTATCTCCTCCGTCAGTTTTAAGGCTATCCTCACCAAACTTTGCACAAAGTCTTTTGGTACAAATACACTGCACATTTGTCGGAACCGGCCGGATCGGATGACTATAGCATATAGCTGCCATTGGAACGATCGGTTAAAAAACTAGTCTTAAAGAGAAAAACTTTTTATTTTTAATGGAAACGCCTTCAAGCTACTTATTTCTTAGTTTACTATCCTTTCCCATAATTTCACTAAGTTTGGTCGAAATCGGATGACTATAGCATATAGCTGCCATATGAACGATGGGTCGAAAAACTAGTTCTAGTGAGAAAAACTTTTTTGTTTTTAATGAAAACGTCCTTATCATTGGCATACACTTAGTTTATATACTTTTACACAATTCTACAAAGATTGGTCGAAATCGGATGACTATAACATATAGCTCCCATAGGAACGATCGGTCGAAAAACTAGTTCTAGTGAGGAAAACTTTTTTGTTTTTAATGAAAACGTCCTTATTATTGGCATACACTTAGTTTATATACTTTTGACACAATTCTACAAAGATTGGTCGAAATCGGATGACTATTAGTCCCATAGGAACGATCGGCCGAAAAATAGTTCGAGTAGGAAAACTAAAAAAAATAACGTATTTTATATACTTTGGACACATTTCACAAAGTTTTATAAAAATCGGATGACTATAGCATATAGCTGCATTATGAATGATCGGTCGAAAAAGAAGTTCTAGTAAGAAAAACTTTTTGTTTTAAATGGGATCGCCTCCACATTTCGCAATTAACAGTGTATCCCCAATACTTATCCTTTCCATTATTTCAACAATTTAACGAAATCAGACATCTTTATAGTATAGATCCCCGGTTTGAGATTTTTTTAAAAAATTTTTTGTTTGGTTAATGAGCATTTTGGGCTTGTTTTAAGAACATTTTTTGCTCGAAAAATCAAAAAATAGGGGGAAGTTAACTTCGGATCGGACCAAAGAAAAAAAATTGAATGTTTTTAGAGTCAGGTCTTCTAGGGGCACATTTGCCAGACTGCCCAGGTCTTCAAAGAATGGTTTGCCCAGATGCTGGGTGCGTTTCCTAAGAAGTGCAGGGCAGTCGCATAGAAGGTGATGGATGCTTTCTATTTCCTCCTCGTTCCCACAGCTACGGCAGAAGTCATGGTGGGACACGCGCATCCTGGTGGCCATTTGATCGATGGTGCAGTGCCCCGTTATGACTCCTACCATAGAGTTGGGAAGTTCTTTTGGGTGAGTATCTTGGCCAGAGTGATCGGGAGATGTGACAACCGGGTGCGAGGTCCCATTGTCGTTCTGCCCTATTTCTGGTCCTCCACTTCAATTCCGTCAGGATGTCCTGCAGGGGTCTTTGAATGTCCGTAACCGCTTGCGTCGCTGGCAGCGCTGAGCCGTTCCTAGCGCACTCGTCTGCTCCCTCGTTGCCCGGTATGCCTGCGTGACCAAGTACCCAGACGAGGGTGATAGAGTGCTGTTGGATTTGGTTCAGTGCTGTCGCCGTGCTGCGGACTAGGACGCTCTTTGTAGCGTTTGATGACAGAGCCTTAATAGCCGCCTGGCTGTCAACCAAGATTGAAATGTTAATTGGAGTTTCATCCAAGGTGTATATCAATTTAGCCGCCTGCCAGATAGCATAAATCTCTGCCTGGAAAACGCTACACCAGTTTGGTAGACGGAATGAGAGCTGTGTCGCAAGTTCTTCGTAGAAGATGCCTGCTCCTGTGCCTTCTTCCGTTTTTGAACCGTCTGTATAGGTGGATAGCTCGTTCTCCCTGCTGGTATTCCTCTCTCTCCGGGAACCGTGTTCCAAAGTTGTCGTTCCATTTCTAAACTGGTATGCAGTAGTCACTTTCCTTTGCCTCTGCACTTATTCCTTCTTCCTGTAGGATACTGCTGTGGCCTGAAGTAGATGCTTTAAGAAGTTTCAGTTCCCGGTGTCTTACTGCGCTTCTCGAAGCTTCACACTTCAGGAAAGTGTCTACTGGTTCCAGGTTCAGAATTACATCCAGGGCCGCCTGGGGGGTGGATCGCAGGGATCCTGTAATGCCCAGGCAAGCTGCTCTTTGTACTTTATGGAGGTTGTTTAGGTGGGATTTGGTGTTGGCCGCCTTCCACCATACCAGCGCTCCATAGGTAAGGATAGGTCTGACGACCGCTGTGTATAACCAATGAATGATATACGGTTGCAGTCCCCACTTCCTACCAAAGGTCTTTTTGCAGGCATAGTACGCGCCTAATGCCTTCTTCATTCTTTCCTCAGAGTTTCTTTTTCAAGAGAGTTTTGAGTCAAGTCATACCTTTTTCTGTAATCTTTGGCTCAGATCATAGGCTTGTATTGTGTACAAGTCTTCATCTCAAACTGTGCTATGGTAGCCTTCTTGTCCGCCGCTCTGGTTTGGTTATCCGCAATCACAGCGTTCGTTAGGAAAATTTCTGCCTTTTTGTCTCGTCTGGGTGGGAAATGAAAAGCCAAAAATGTGCCACAATATGGTCCTAGGGCCCGCCAACCAACCCGAACTAAACCAACCAACAAAGGTAGATAATTGTTATTTTTTCCTAAGCCACTTGCTAATGCAGACACACGCAAATTAATCCTAAATTAAAACATAAAATATAAATTAGCCAAACTAAAAGCCAGACACAATTATTGTTTTGTGTACAAACTTTAATGAAATTTGAACAAAAGGTAAATGTAACATGTAACATGTGGCTTATCTGTTAGTTAATCGAAAAATTCACTGCCAGCGGCACAGAAACTAATCGCAGACACGCACAAAGCCGAAACACATTTGTCAAATAACAAACAAACACAAAACACACACACACACACATGCGGCTCAATTGTTTGTGCTGACAACAAAAATGAAAATGGAAAAGCTTGTCGCATAACATTAGCATGCAAATTTGTTAAATTGAAATTGTCATTCACAATTCACATTTCCTGGCCCTCTTGTGATGCTTGACTTGGCCAGATCATGAATCGATTTTATTGTAGCTTGACACGTCAACTGAGTGGGATTTTACCTTTTGTGTGAGAGTAAATGCCAGTAATTAGGAAGGGATGAAAATCGATATATTATACCGAAAATAGACCGCAATTTTAATATCTCAAGATTGCCTGACAACGCTAATTGGTTTGTCCGGACGGGGGACTGGTCATGTAAGTGCAATTTGAAGCTAACAAGAGGCTGCAATTTGGCCAATTAAGTGCTAATGGCTGCCTACAAGGGAGTCACCAGAAACCACATGGTACATACCAACATTGACTTGCAATTATGTGACATAAAAGTTTGCCAAGTTGAGGAACTTTATGCAATTTCATGTTAACTTAATAACCTCGTCGGGAAGTGCACTTTGATGAAAAGTTATCGTTACACTCTGACGAAAGTCAAAAAGTTCAATTTTTGGTTTCTGCTGAAAGTTTGCAATCACAGCTGGTCAATAATTAAACGCCAACTTTGATGAATATGCCCTTTTTTTACAGGTTCATTAATATGGAAGACTTGGTCTCAAGTTGCCGCCATCCTTTCATGCTTGGGTTAAGCTGGTAATTTGTTTGGTCAGATGCTCCCTGACAACAAACCGCCAAACCGCTTTTACATTTTCAATTTCCATCTAATCTAAATTACATGATACGCGCACAATTTGAACGCTAATGAGCAAATACCGTCAGTAGTAGAGGCGGACGTACCACGCTGCGTATGCGCAACAACATATTGCGTGTGAATTTTAATTAAAAAGTTTTCTCACTTACCAACCAAGATAATCGCTGCTCCATCTCCAGCTCCTGCGGTTAAGCGGATGTCCCTGCTCGTTCTCGCTTCCCCTCGTCTTCGATTGCATCGATTTTCTGTTTCACTTTCAACGTAATTTGAAAGCTGCTTAAGCATTTTCTTTTATTTGTTATACCCTTAACGAAAAGCATCATTGCCTGGACTAAGCCAAGTGAGCGTAGAAAAAATAACCGTTTGAATAAAAGTTGAGTCTGGACGAGACAGCACTTCAGAATGTTTTGATCCAATGGCTCTTGAATGCGTAATCGTAAGTAATTAGGGGAATATAGCTAAACAATTTGATTTATATTTGTAAAGCATAAGGAAGACTTTTGTAATGGGGTATTATGAATGTGCTGGGTAAAAATTAAGAAAATTGAAAAATATACCGAGAAATATATTGAGAAAGTCAGAGTGGTTGTTAGCCATCTCAACAAAGATTTGAAACATATGGAAACAACAGATTAAAGATGTCCGCATCCCTGCGGGACTCGTCAGTAAGATTTTAACCGCTTCCAAACCAACAGACATTAAGAATTTTCTACTAGTGAATTATAAGTTTTCTAATTTTAAGTTCACACGCGACTATTTATAGCTTCAGTTGCAGCCGAAAGTTATGCAATGGCGTTGCGGGTTGTGTCCAATGTCACAAGTATTTGTTGCTTTTATTGGCAAATGTTAAACTTCTGAGCATCGCTGCAGATAGAGGAGATAATAGGCCAAGATTTCTTGCATACATTTTGGAAGAGTTTTTTTTTGCCCTTATAAATACCAAGATATTAATACCAAGGTATTTATTGTTTGTTTAATAGAGAAACTGCTCAGATTTTTATAACGAACATTTCAGCGGGAATACTGTTTTTGCATGTATATGGGGTTTAGTGACCTGGTTTGATTTAAGTCAAAGTGGTTGTAAGCCGTCTCAAGGTCGAGGATTGATTACATTGCTCGACAGCATTTTCCCCCAATTCACCAAACCAACTTTTTCTAAATCATTTTGGCCCGCTGAGAATGAAATCGACATGAAAAAAAATCTGTCGAATCCTTATCGAGATATTTTCGATAAACTGAAGTTCTGAACCGAACTGGTTTTGAACCGAACCGAACCGCGTTTTTCAGCCGGTGAACCGAACCGCAACCGAACCGGCTTTCTTTCATAAAGGCTGAACCGAATCGAAAACCACAAAGAAAAACGGTTCGGTTCGGTTCAGTTTTCAGAAGAAAATTAAGACGTGAATGGCGTTCCTCTTGGCAATGATTGAATTAAGATTCTTAAAATAATTTTGTTACGACTTGTTCGGCCCTCTACAAGGCGATAGACGTCGATCCTTAGGACGCAGGATCGATATAGCCTTTAGGGATGACTTGACCCAAATTTTACAACATGTAATCCTGTAAGTTTTCTGCATTCTCTTCTTGAAAGTTGATTTGTCAACCTCTAGTGGACAATATTTTCAATTTTCTGTAGCTCTTCTTTACCATAGTTCAATCTTAGATGCATGGTACATATTTTTTTCTAGACCAGACTCTCCGTTTTCGAAGGGCATTCATCTAGAAAATTATAGACGAATCATGCAAATCCAAATTAAAATATTTTGGAAATTCTTTTAAGGATTTTAGGGATTTTCAAATGGTTTATGTTAGCGAAAAGACGCACTACGACAGAAATCATATTTCAAAATGTGCCTTTATGAACCACCACAATCCAAAAACCATGTATTGAACCAAACCAGCGGTTCAGAAACTGTGTAAACCACTGAACCGAACCAGTACTTAATTTCGAGTGGTTTGCATCCCAGGTTTCTGCACCTATTGAAAAGTTTAAAGGCAATTATTTTTCACTGCAACCCCAAATTACAAATGTACTATTTAGATATAAGTTTTGTATATATAAGTAATTAAATCCTGAAAAGGGAAACCAATACTCCTGAAATTAGCTTAAGCAGAGAGCTCATATATGAGACTAGCCTAAGTTTATCCATAGTACTTTGTTCAAATAGTAAATAAGAATATAGAAATAAATAAAATTGAACATTTAAAAAAAAAAGGTTTAAAGGCAATTTAAAGAGAAGAAATTAAAGTTTTGTCTAGTTTCACCAAAAAATTTGTGACAATGCCATTTCATGTCCGATTTTTGTGTTTGAGGCCTTATCTTGAAGTAAATTCTGTACTTTAAATTCGAATTTAAAAAAAAAACAGAAATTTTGATTATCCATTTGCATTTACAAGCACTTGACTTTCGATTAATTTTTACATTTATGTCTGAAAACAAAACTTTTGGCCAGATTTCCAGCAATAATCAGCCAACATTGAAACCATTCACTTGCCGTGATATCATCTTTTCATGACTGCAAGATCCTGATGGAAGCGCTCCCCATGCTCATCACCTAAGGCCCCGCAATTTTCCGGAAAAAAGTCCAAGTGGGAATGTAAAAAACAGGGAAAAGTTAACTTCGGCTCGGCCGAAGTTTTGTATACCCTTGCAGTTTGTTTTTCTAAATACGACTACTTTTCGGACTTTCTTTTGACCGATCATTCACATTGCAGCTATATGATATAGTCATCCGATTTTGACCAAACTTTGTAGATTTGTGTGGGAGCATATAAGACAAATACAAGAAAATTTTGAGGACATTTCCATTGAACACAAAAATGTTTTTATACCCTTGCAGAGGGTATTATAAAATTGTGCGGATGTTTGTAACGCATTGAAGGAAGCATCTCCGACCACATAAAGTATATATATTCTTGATCAGCATGACGAGCTGAGTTGATTTAGCCCTGTCCGTCTGTCCGTCTGTCTGTTTCTATGCTATCTCCTCCGTCAGTTTTAAAGCTATCCTCACCAAACTTTGCACGAAGTCTTCTGGTACGTATACGCTGCACATTTGTCGGAACCGGCCGGATCGGATGACTATAGCATATAGCTGCCATAGGAACGATCGGTTGAAAAACTAGTCTTAAAGAGAAAAACTTTTTTGTTTTTAATGGAAACGCCTCCAAAGTACGTATTTCTTAGTTTACTATCCCTTTCCATGATTTCACTAAGTTTGGTCGAAATCGGATGACTATAGCATATAGCTCCCATATGAACGATCGGTCGAAAAACTAGTTCTAGTGAGAAAAAATTTTTTGTTTTTAATGAAAACGTCCTTATCATTGGCATACACTTATTTTATATACTTTAAAAGAATTCTGCAAAGTTTGGCGAAATCGGATGACTATAACATATACTGCCCCCATAGGAACGATCGGTCGAAAAACTAGTTCTAGTGAGAAAAACTTTTTTGTTTTTAATGAAAACGTCCTTTTTATTGGCATATTCTTATTTTATATACTTTTACATATTTCTACAAAGTTTTATCAAAATCGGATAACTATAGCATACAGCTGCAGTATGAATGATCGGTCGAAAAAGAAGTTCTAGTGAGAAAAAATTTTTAGTTTTAAATGGGATCGCCTCCAAATTTCGTAATTAACAGTGTATTATGCTTTTTCAAGATTTCACCAAGTTTGGTAGAAATCAGACATCTATATAGTATAGATCCCATAGAAAAGTAAGGTCCAAGAAGTAGTCTTAGAAAAACTTTTTGTTTTTAATGGAAGCTGCAAGGGTATACAAAACTTCGGCCGAGCCGAAGTTACCTTTCCCCTATTTTTATAACTAAGACTACTTTTTTGACGCTACTTTTCTATGACAGCTAAACTATATAGATGTCCGATTTCGACCAAATTTAGTGGAATCATGGAAAAGCATAGTAAACAAATAAATACGAAGTTTGGGGGCGTGTAGCGTATTTGTACCAAAAGACTTCGTGCAAAGTTTGGTGATGATAGCTTTAAAACTGACGGAGGAGATAGCATAGAAACAGACGGACAGACGGACTGGGCTAAATCAACTCAGCTCGTCATGCTGATTAAGAATATATATACTTTATGTGGTCGGAGATGCTTCCTTCTTCAGATGACTAGTACAAAGTCCAATGGAGGCCACTTACTTACAAAGGGGAATGGCTGTCTTAGGCTGTCTTTTTGGTGTTTTGCGCGCAAGCTGCCTTTGGAATTCCCAAACAGTTTTGCCGTCGCTGGCATGGAGAGGCTGCTCTTTGGATAGAAATTTCAGGCTCAAGATCGCTGATGAGTGAGGATTTGGTCCCTCATGAAACGTCGTCCGATCAACCTGAAGCCTCCTTTGTTGTGGTGTGTGCCTCAGTTTAAAGTTATGCCAACGAGCCAGTAAAAACAGTAAGTTAACAATTCAAATATTGAAACTGGTTTACTATAAACAGTGTGATTTTTCGGACGAAATAATCACTTGCTCAGTCTCAGTCACATGTACTACCTCAGGGAATGTTTTCAAATAAAGAGTACAACTAAGTCGTTTTAACCTTTTTCCTGCTGCTGTTAAGTTGAGTTTAATTTATATTTAATTATGTGCGGGTAAACTGCAACTGGGAAAGTGCAACAGATTGCTTCAAGGGGAGTCGCTTTATTTGTCCTTTTGTTCTGATTTTGCTGTTGTTGTTGTTGTTCTGGTTGCTGCTGTTGCTGTTGTTGTTGTGGGCAACCCCCCAAGTAGCCTTAGCCTCAGATGCCATGGCTATGTAATTAAATGTTCACACATGACCAGCAGCAGGCATTAACTTTTGATCCAATTCCACACCTGAGCAAACAAATTGGCCCAGTCAGAAAGAACTTTAAGAGGGAGAGTGTAATTACCAAAAGTTAATCGATTATGGCCAGCAATAATACATAAGTAATGCAATTAATTTCGACAGCACATCATTTTCTTGTTTTCAATTTTTTGTTTATTTTTTTTTTTGGTAGTTAAGGCCAATGGCCCATTGGCAAACCACTTGCTTGATTCTGTCTCTCTCTCTTAAAGAGCAGAGACAGAGAGAGAGAGAGTGTGGGAGAGAGGTGTTGTTTTGTGGCGCAGGCGCAGCAAAGTTACTCCGAAAATAGCAGCGACCAAACGACAATGAACGAAGACGTTGCGTATACGCAACGTTCAGTTTGCTTGCTGGTCGCAGTCGCTAGCTGGACGTGATGTTGGCCGCAAGGGCGACACGGCAGAGTCTCTAAACAAGTAACAAGTGTAGCCTGAAGGCAAAAGTTTTTTTGCCGCTGAAACCAACAAGTACCTAAGTCTGTGTGCGTGAACGACGTGTATAGTACGTGCGTGCGTGTGTGTGTGTGTGTGTGTGTGTGAGTGCTAGTGCTAGTGATGCGTGTGTGTAGATGCAAATCAAAGCGCAGCACACCTGAGAAGTATGCTTTAGATTTTTATTATCGCGCGCTACATTTCGTTTGTGTACTCGTAACTCGTAACTCTGCGAAAGTTTTGGGCCACTCCGCCACACATATTTACATAAATGTACTTTGGCATGCGCGCAGGACGACGACGACTACGACGTTTGCACTGAATAATTAATGCAATCAAGCAATTTGAACCCGTTTTCCACTGTGCGTGCGGGTGTGTTTGTAGGCACGGTTTCACAACTATAACTCAACTGACCAAATATCCCCCAACAAAAACTCTATTTTTCGATCGCACTTACTCTACCTGCTTAACATATAAATCTAGAGCTAACTGGTCACAAATTCCAACCATAAATTAGCATAATTAACAGCGGCGTTTCGACTTTTCGCCGAAAGCTAATTTCAATTTTCACTGTCTGCAGACCAAATAACTAATAATAATTCTCAAAATTTATACGACAACAAAGCAAACACATACCCCAGCTGGCATATAACTACATATATACCACACAGAGATTTAAATATATACAAATATCTATACGAGCAGGCAGCTTGCTCAAATATATTTCGATTAAAATATAAATGAAATTGAACTGGACAGAGATTTGACATGAAAAGCAAATCGTTTGCCAAATGTTTTCACAGAAATTCGCGAGTGACTGTGTGTGTGTGTGTGTTCTGAGAGGCGGGAGATGGGACCTAGATAAAAGCAAAGCAAAGTGAAGCGCCAAGAAGTGCAGCAGTATTTAACTGGATAACCAACAGGTTGTCAGAGAACACACACAATTGTTGCCGGTAAGTTTCATCAAGAATTGAATAAGTTTAATTAAACATTTAAATTGATTATTATGCAATTTACTGAAATGCAATTTAGACCTAATCCCATTAAATTGGTATTGATAAATGGGGGAAAATTGGTTTAAAATAAATTGAATTTATTGAGTGAATTTGTGGGTTGGGGCATATTGGTTGATCTCTTTTTAAACGGACTCACGTAGCTGTAGTTAGTCCTCTGATGGGTTATTGAATCTGTAAATGACAAGTTTTGAAAACAGTTTTAAAGCTGGTCTTTTCAAGACTTACTTTGGTTTGTCTTAACATAGAGGGTATTCACTAGCCCTCGTATAATGGCAAAGCGTAAAAATGTAAATCCAAAAGTTTACGAAGCAACAACAAAACACACGAGAAAAAATTACCACATTTAACATGCCTTAGGGTATGATTAAAAATCAGTCGTAAATGTGAATTATTCATTAAAGGAATCTATTAAAAATACTCAGTATCGAGCCTTTTCGAGATTTTTGTCTTAAAAATATGCGGTCACACCAGCAAACTGTAAATTAAACAAGTAAGGGAGCTGCAGTAGAGTGCCCCGACTACAAAATACCCTGTTCCCTTGATTTCGTGTGTTTTTTCTTTACATACACACACTCCAACATACACACAAACGCATGGCATGCGGCCGCGCGCGATAACTGACAATGCAAGACCCCCTCTCTCCCACAAGCAAAATTGATTCGTATATAACTTCGGTGTTTATTGTTCGATCTTAGTGATCTTTTCAGAATAGATAGATATTGGGCCTTACTTGATATATGTAAAGTTTGGAAGGTCTATCTAAAAAATTGTGGCTCTGACAGTTTTTTGCGCATAAAGGGGGGAGGGGGAAGAATTTTCCAAATCTAAAACAAACTCGTTTTGAATCGGGTATACACCTATCTACATGCAAAAATTTGTGGCTCTAGCTCTTATAGTCTCTGAGAAACACGCGTTCATACGGACAGACGGACAGATGGACAGGGCTAAATTGACTCGGCTGTTGAAGCTGATCAAGAATATATATACTTTATAGGGTCGCAAATGCTTCCTTCTACCTGTTACATACTTTTGCACAACTTCATGATCCCCCTTTTCCCATTTTCAATGGGAACAGGGTAAAAAAAGAAAACTGAAAGGCAATGCAGAGCGCTGGACGAATGTTATGACGCCAAGCGTTTCCGCAAGGCCCAGTGCACCATTGTGGATCGGCTGACCTGCACCCTGATGTTGAAGGGACGCCAAAGAGGATATACAGGGTGGTCCATTTAAAAATTGGAATTTAATTTGGCTATAAAAAAAGACGGATCGATATTTTTCAAAGGTTGAACATTTATTGGAAAGGTTGGTTCATGTCATTCATTTATGGAAAACAAATTCGGTCAAATGACCACCATGGCTGACTTGAAAGTAGCCCATTCAATCCACCCAGTTTTTGAGAACATTTTCAATTGTTTCGGCACGTATGTCAGCAATAGCAGCTCGAATCTCGTTCTTCAACTCATCAATTGTTTCAGGATTGTTTGCATAACATTTGTCCTTGAACGCTCCCCAAAGATAATAGTCTAAGGTGTCAGATCATAGCTTCTTGGCGGCCAATTCACATCTGCATACTTGCTGCTTGGTCGATTTTCGAAGATAGGGCGCAGAAAATCGCTTGTGGCGTACGCTGTGTGGCACGTAGCGTCGTCTTGTTGAAACCAAATATCGGTCAAATCTTCCGCTTCAATTTCCTCGAAGAACCAAACACTTTACATTGTTCGGTAGCGCGAGTTGACGTCGATGATTGCTCACGCACATTTTCAGCAACCGGACAAGTACGTGCATGGGTTGGTTTATCCACCAACATTCCAGTTTCACGAACTCGCTTCACAAATTGATCCACAAATTGAGTTTTCGAAACATTTTTTTTTTTTCAAATTTCGCACAGTTTGAGTCGAGGACTTACCACTTTGGAAATATGTTTTAAATATTTTCCAACTTTTTTCAAGCGAATGTCAAAGTTTTTACTAAATATTAGTCGCTTTCCGAATGACATTTGTCTTTTTAAAGTAAAATTATGAATAGTTCAAATTCCAAACACTAGATTCTAGATTGGCGAAAATAATTGTCCCTAAAAATTTAAAGTGTCATTCCAGCCTTACAAGAAACTTAAAATAACTTTATTTCACTAATCCGTAGCTTAACTGGGGGTACAAAAATACAATCAATAAAACTCTTTATGTAACAAGACCTTAAGAGCCGCCATCACTTACTCCAAACATTGTTTTAATTTTCCGTATTGATGCAGTTATTTTGCATACTATTTCTTAAAGGGCCAAGTCAATTTTTCGCTTATTCAAAGCTTGTTGCACCCTAGATCTTAGCATTTTTATTTTGTTTTATATTCACTAGTCAAGTTTTGGCACTCAAAGGCTGCCATTACTGAAAATGTGCTCTGCTATCTTCTCCGTCAGTTTTAAAGCTATCTCCACCAAACTTTGCACGAAGTCTTTTGGTGCAAATACGCTGCGCATTTGTCTAAACCTACCGGATCGGATAAACATAGCATACATCTGTCATAGGAAAGATGGGTCGAAAAACTAGTCTTGGTACGAAAAAATTGTTTGTTTTCAATGGAAACGTCCTTATCATTGGCATGTACTTATTTTATATACTTTAACACAATTCCACATCCCACCAGAAGGGCACACCCAGCTTCGAAATATCTTGCTGCACCTGGTCGCACCATCTCCGCTTCGGTCGACCCAGCCCGGACACGCCTCCTAACTCGTTCGCATACTTAATACTCTGATTACCTTTGGTACAGAGTATAACAAGAAAAAAGTCGGTCAAGCCCGACTATAACATACTCTGTACCTGTGAAGTGCTGCCCATAACCGTTGCGACCTGTGCTGCCCATAACTGTTTGTTTCGACAACCGTTCATCCGGTCTTTACCAATACTTTGGCGGATCGATAAATAATCTTGATTTCAAAATATATCGAGAAGGTTTGAACTGAAAACTGAGATATGACGGTTTTTCTAAGTTCTGTAGCAGACACGTCAGCTTATTTTCAGATATAAAAATCAAGTGAACGAGAATGCTTTTGCCTTCTGCCTACATGGCAGAAAACTAAGAGTTCTATGGCCTGACTTCTATCACTCGCTGCGCCTGTAAGTGTGAGTGAAATGGCTGTTAGCTGAGCGAAGAGAGAATTTTACTCTCGCACCTTTGCTGAACACAAAACTGAATTTGAACTTGTAATGTAAAATGGCTTGACACAGCCTCAAAGGGCCAAAGCCGAGCTTCTCTCAATCTCTTGGCTTGTGCGCTTCTAATTTTCGCACAAGAGAAAGGGACCTACAATTTAACGCCGAATCCGAACGCCAGTTTGAGAGGCTTTTGCATGGCTAATTACTACAAAGCTGGCGCCAACAGCAGAGAGGGGTGACCGGGTAAAGTTTATTCAAGGCAAAATAGCAGCCCACCTCTCGTTCAAAATATAAAAAAGTAAAGGAGCGGCAATAAAAGTAGCTTCTATACCAAAAATAGAATTAGAATAGGAAAGCCATACTAAGATTCATTTGGCGACTCAACTCTGTTAGGTCGGTTTTACCATTTAAAAGTCTAGATGTAATACAAACCACAAACCACAAACATCAAATAATAAGAATTTCATTAGCAAAAATTCAATTCTGTGTTGATGTGTCGCATATGGCCAAGGCTCTGGTGTGAGTTTTCATTCTCTGTTTGTTACCTTTTGGCCACAAGGTCGAATGCCATTTATATGCTTGGTGGTCAGAGAAACTTGAAAGCATAAATTTAAAGGGTTCGGCTTAAAAAACCCAAACCGGAAATGCCCTGCTTAATACAGGGCATTTGATAAGAGGCTCATTTTTTCTTCTTTTTTTCGTTTTCAATGTAACCACAGGTAATATATTTCGTTACCGTGGACTTTTGTGCGAAATTGTTGTCACACTGTGACTGTGAAAATGTAATTGTTGTTTGTATGGCAAATGAGCCTGCCGGTAATTTCCTGCACCTAACAGTTAATCAACACACACACACACACACAGCCACACAAAAGCGAAAGCTATAACACAAAGCAGATCAGTTTGCCAGGGGCCACCTTTTTGATAGTCATCTCGGTTTTTGCTCTAAAAAAAATTAGTTTTTCCTTTATTGAGCCCACACACACACTAGAACGAGAACGTGCTGCCATTTTCTGTTCAAAGCTGAGAGCAAAAGGCCATCCTGCTGCAAGCCAGCAAACAGCAGGCATACAAATTGCCCAAAATACAAGGTACAAAGGCGAAAGCCCCGGCAGGTAAGTGTAGTCAGTCCGTTTCATTGTGTGCGTTACGTATACGCAGCGTCTGACAGGCCATCGTAAATCTAATTAAATTTCACACAGCTGTCCAAACACAACGGAACGGACACTTGTTGGCTTACTTACAGTTGTTGTTGTTGTTGTTGCTGTTTGCCTTAGTCAAATATCATAACTTCTGAGCTGCTGATGGACATCGATAGGCCCATCTCCCTGCCAAACGGCAAAAGAGATTGTGGAAATAATGTGAAAATGTCAGGCAATGCTTAAATGCTTAACAAGTCTTTACTTTTTTTTTGGTTTTTGTTTTGTTCACAGAAAGGTGGGTGCACGCTTGTCATTATTATAACATAGCATGCCAGCAATTTATGCAAAAACGTGCTCAAGTGCCCACGGTCGCGTGAGTACCAAGCCCCTGGCTCATTATCACCATCAGCGGCAACAACAACAACAACAACAGCTAGATGTATGTGTTTTTGGGTAAGGAAATGTTTTCATTTCAAATCAAATTCAGGTCAGCAGAACTTCAAAGTCACTTAAAGGCAAAAGCGGAGATGGAATAAATGTTAAGGTCAACGTCGAGTCAACCAACATGTCTCGCATAGTCACTTTTGTAATTGGATGCTGTCGCCTGTGCCCCTTGCTGCATACCTTTATGGCCTGCGGGGCACAACAAAAACAAACACAAAAACCAAAACAAAATGTATGTAGTATTTGTATGTACCAGTTTGTTGTTCATGTTTTTCTTTCCATAAAGTCTTCGTTTCGGATTTCACTCTCTCACAATTCAAGCGCATTGTTGTGTTTATTTTATAGTTATTGCTTCTGTTTCGCCGTGCCCCCCAACAATCCCGTTTCGCTTTTGCCTTTGCCCCTCCATTTTATGCACATTTAATCTTATGACAGGAAAAATGTTGTAAAATTGTTTATGGCACTTTGTGACATGGTCAGTTTTTCAGTTTGATGCTGTTGTTGTTTTGCCTAACACATAAAAAAAAAAACTAAAACTTTTATTTGCTCATGTGAGTGAAAAGCATGCACAAAAGCATTAACATGGATGATCACGAGACGATGCCATTAGGGAGGAATGTTGAGTGTTTGCTGGAATCTATTCTATGGTCCATAATTGGATGACTTTATGAAAGTCTTTAGTCGTCGGCTTAACAAGCAAGATGTTAACAACTTAAAGAACAAATTACAAAAAAATATCATTTTCAAGGCCTTGAGTCGTCTCTAATTGGCCGATTAAATAAGTTTAATAACTGTAACAAGAAAACATTAAATAGCTTCAGTTATAACAAGAAGACTCCTTTATTGAAAAGCAAAAATGCTTTTTCCCACTTGGGACTCACCAAAAGTAACTGCTCTCCAGACTTTTAAAGGCCTCTGTTGGTCTGTAAAAGAAAGCGAAGTCTGCTTACGATAAAACACTCGGCCCTAAGTATATTTTGCATTCGCTGGATCCGTAAATAAATTTAGGCAACGACTGTTAGCCCTTTTAATGGCATATGGACTAGAGCTGTGACCAAGTTCAAATGAATTATAACTCAAAAAAATGAGCTATAGTTCAAATAATGAGCTATAGATATAAGAAAAACAACACTTAGAGAAAAAATAGAGAATTTAATACTTGGATCAAGAACTTTCGTACTCAATAGTTTGATAAGAGTGAAAATTCTCGATCCAAGAACGAAATTCTTGATCCAAGTATGAATGTTTGATCCCATTTTTCTTGATCCAAGAGCTTCAATTCTTGATCCAAATCGAGTACAAAAATTCTTGTGTGAAAAAAGAATGGTGGAGGGGGGCAATTGGAATTTAAGGTGATTTCGAAGGGGAGGTGCTGCGGAAGGGGGGGGGTGCTGCGTGGGGGATCGAAAGACTGCCCTCACAGACACCACCGCTTAGACAACAGCACCACATCTAGGATGCCTTGAGCATCGTCCAAATTCATATTATAAACTGACGGGAGCGCTCTTCACTCGATTGTTTCCCCTCACACCCCTCTCCCAAAAAAAAACTATACAGATAAACCGGGTGCATCGCTATTCTCTCAAATGTCCTTGCTCTCCTCTTTCAGTTTCTTTTCCTTACTCCTATCGCCTAAAATCACCAAACGTAACGAATTTAGCTCGATTTCAAGCGCGAAATTCTTAAAAATTCAAGAATGAATAGATTTTTTTTCAAGATCGTTCGTACTTACATTATTCGTTTTATTTTTTCCTGGGTGTATAGTTAAACAAGAAAGAAAGTCGGTCAAGACCGACTATAACATACTCTGTACCTGTGAAGTGCTGCCCATCACCGTTGCGACCGGTGCTGCCCATAATTTTTTTGTTTTCCTTATAACTCGACAACCGTTCATCTGATCTTTACCATTCCTTTGGCGGATCGATAAATAATTCTGATTACTAATTACGTCTAGAAGGCACGAACCTTCTATCTATTAAACTGTGGGAGATATGACGTTTTTTCCAATTTGCGGAGGCGGGAGGGGGCGTGGTCAAAATTGAAAATAAACTTGATCAGCCTGCAAGTATAAGAATTATATGTCCCATACAAGTCAAAGCTCTATCTCTTACCATCTCTGAGATCTGTTTGTTCATACGGACAGACGGACTTGGCAAGATTGACTCGGCTGTTGATGCTGATCAATAATATATCTACTTTATAGGGTAGGAGATGCTTCCTTCTGCCTGTTACATACTTTTGCACAAATTTAATATACTCTGTGTACCTTTGGTACAGAGTACGATCCTTATGAAGCTTGGTTTTCTCTGATTGAAAAAAAAATTTTTATAAAGTGGCATCGATTACCTCCATGATTGCTGCTCTTCTCAGTCGCTCGTGGGGTCCGTCTCTTCTTTTGAAGATTGTAGTTTTTTTGGGCTTTGTACCCCGTACAGCTACTTTTCTTCCTTCCTTCATTCCTTTTTCTTTCTGATTAAAGTCACCTTTCCTTCTTTTGAAGCCCTCCTTACGCCGGGCAATTCCCAACGTTAGGCAGGACCATGATTTTGGCAATTGATAGCCGGAAACTTCCTCACGCATAGCCCGTCCCTTACGTTTGGCAGGTCAGTCTTTTGAGACAATTTCTTGATCGCCGGAAACCCCCACACGCAAGGCAATCCCTTACGTTTGGCAGGTCAGTGTTTTTAGGCAATTTTTTGATCGCCGGAAACCCCCCACACGCAAGGCAATCCCTTACGTTTGGCAGGTGAGTGTTTTTGGCAATTTTTTATTGTCGGAAACCTCCTCTCGAAGGGCCGTCAACATCGATTGGCAAGTCAGTGTTCTCTCCATCCTTCTGATCACCTCCTTAGGTTTTCCTCGGAACACCATTTTTTCGACCTGAGCAAATGCCGTTTAATTTAGCATTTTTGACTTTTCAGGGACGAAGGACCAATAATCAATAAAACACAATTCTCTTGCGAGTAAACCACCCACGCTCAGCTCAACTCAGAGGACCTGCTCGAAGGACCAATGCTTAAAACACGGCGCAAGATGTTTAGCAAACTTGGCATTTTTAAAATTGACTTTACAGAGCATGTAAGCCAAATTGAAATTAGTTCAAAAATGTTAAGAAAAGACCTGGAAAAGAACCTCTGTAAAAATACAGTACACTTAAAATCAATATTAATATTACAGTCTACTAACGAAGAAAAGAATACTTATGTCAAAATACAATTTGTCGCCCTGGCAATATGTCCAAAGATAGAACAAAGCACAGCAACCCTTGTAACAGATCACATCTGGGAACAATAATATTATTCAAGCAACATATGTATATGTAAAGGTTGCAAGGACCACATATGTTTGTAATAATAACACCGAGGCAACATATGTATATGTAAATGTTGCGGGTGCCATTCAAAATGTTGCTATCCTGAAAAGCAGAGGTCGCAACGACCGGTCCCCTCATTGCATTATTCTAAAAAAACCGGTTTCGTGCGGCACTTTGACAAAGAGGGACGGAAGCAACCTTTAACTACGCTCTCTGGTAGTGTTAGGTTGGGTGAGGAGAAAACACATTTGTTTTGATTTTTTCGGTTTGTCTTTTCCAACCTATTTGCAGAGACCGCTTGCTAAAAAGGTCTTTTTGAATGTTTGCTATAGTGTGTGCTTCTAGGCTACCGATATCAACGCACGTTTGTTTATCGACAAACTATGTGTGCTCTCATCTCATGAATGTTACGCTCTGCTCCACTTGACTTTGTTCACACTCTGAGCTACAGCAAACTTTTGAAATAACATTTTGGTCTCTCGGTTTCAAACAACTAACTTTGGGCCGCTTGACGAAATGGGCCTGTAGGGTTGTGTAACCGAAGCGGTGACAACAGCTAAAGGCGAGGCGCCGTTGGGGGCTATTTTTTTTTTCGGGGAGCAGACCGAAAATATGGTTGAGGTTATTTACGTGTATGAAAAGGTATAAAACAGAACAACAATCGAAATAACATTCATTCAGTCATCAGCTCCTAGTTGAGCTGAGCGTGTGGGGATCACTCACAAACACAACGATTTTTTTTAAACACAATGAGTTACCATGAAATCTCTTTTTTTTTTCTTCTTCTGCGGTAAGCTCTCATAAAGATTGACTTAAGTCCAACACTTGAACTTCTTTTAATGCCAAAACATCAGCGAATTGTGCCCTAATGGGTAAAGGTTGTCCTGCTGAGAGGTTTCCAATTAAGTTTTGATTAATTTAAGCCTTCAGAAATAAATCTAATATGCAAACTTTTGTTGTCAACGGAACTCACTGCTCCGCTTTCGGCTACAGATTGATGTAAATGTGATCTCGAAAAGAGATTGAAGAAAGAGTATTTGGAATGAAATGAGTTTGACATCATTGGGCCAAGCATAATAGGCTGGAATAGGCTGGAATGTGGGCATTACAGACTTAATCTTAGATTTAAAAGTTTGATTTTGTATCCCATTTTTTTTAACAAAAAACAGTAAAGGGTATTATCTTAAAGTTCTCCTAAATGGAACAAGAAAATGTTTCAGTAGAACTTGTGTGCTGGAACAGTAATTAGTTATTCATACCGATTATACCTTTCTTAATACCCTCTACATGCTATATGTTGTGAAAAACAGAAACACAATACACTGGCTACATAATTAACCTTTTGTCTTCTGCAATTTGCGGTTGGTCCTGTTGTGGTTTGCCAATGCCAAGGGAGCGAATGGAAAAAAAATGCTCATAAAATAAATTGCATAGTTAATAAACAAGTAAGTACGAGTAGCTCCGACGAGGCTTTGTGGCGTTTAGCTTTAAACACGCCATTAGCTGCTTAAATAGCAACATGTGTGTGTGTGTAAGCAGACGCTGCCCCCGCCCCAAAATTTCCTCTAAGTATGTTCATTATCACCTGTCCGTCCGGGACGCTGATATCAGAATACAGAGGGGGACGTTGCTGACATCGCACAACGCATTCTTAAGTGCTTCCATCTTGTCTGAATAATATTCAGGGGAGTGAAGTTGGGAGCGACTGCCTCATTTCCATTCTCTGCTGGCACATTTATGGCTGTCATTTTCGGGGCGAGTGCCTGGCGTTTAATGCCCTGAGACTCTAGACTCTCCCATATACATACCTAATGAACTTTCGTTCCATCTCGCTCCAACTTCAGGAAAAAATGCATATTTATGCCCATTTCCTGTTTTGTTTCATTGTATTCTTACACATTTGCTGGCATTTTTATTGTGCTAAGGACCTGAAATATATGTATGACTTGGGTGCCTCCTGCATGCCTAAAGGGAAACTGAAACTTGAAAAAAGTTATAAATTAGTTTTCTGCCACCTGAGAGTCAAAATATACGAGTGGTGCTAGAAAAGTCGTTGTGTGTCATCAAAATTTTGGTGATTGACAAAATAAATAAGGATTTACCCTGTTATTTGAAGAGTTCTTGGTGTTACCTGGGTAACCTTCACTTCATCACTCGGACAACATTTGATGTTTCAATTTTGAATTGCTGCCATTTGGGGCTCTCTTATCGGGGGCTCAAATTTGAACTTTTCATAGGCAGTCAGCCTGTTTAAGTCGTTGGGTCGTTATTACGGTCGTTAGCCTTCGGCTGTGTTTGTTCCATTTGGAGTCTCCACACAACAATTTGCAGCAAATATTTCAAAATGTCAGCCACAGCACTGGAAAATGCCAGACCAAGAAAAATGGCAAAAATGTTAGGTTTGTTTTTGCACATCAAAAAGTCAAATTAGGTGGGTTGCCACATAGATAATTTAAATTAAGCATGGGATACATTAAGAACTAGCTTTAAGAAGGGACTAAAGCCTAAAAAGACCGCCCAAATGATTCTAAAGTCGACCGTAGTTTTCCACTTTCTATAGACGCTTAAATGTAGAAACAGGCAAGTTTTTGTAAAGCTATGAGGCATCCACAAGCCTCTTAGTGAGCTGCTGTTTTAAAAACCTCCCCGCTCTATCATCAATAGATTTCGCTATTCGCTTTTTTAATTCGACTCGGTACATTGGTTCACGCTAAGTTTCCCAAATCCCCAATATCTCAAGAGTCTTCCTCAGAACAAAAGCCGAATCTTAACGACTACTTAACTCCACTCTTTTCGCTTTGATTAATAAAAAAAGTAAGTTGTCATAAACCGGGCGCATAATTGTATATAGGTTCGTTTAGAAGAATAAAGTAAAAGGTCCTCATCTATAAAACTGGAGATTTGCGTTTTTACCCTGCGACGCCCCAGGAGCTCGCAACATAAGAATATCTAAAAATAACATAATTATTATTAATAAGTCCTAGAAGTATTAAGTCACCTGAAGTCCTATATTGTAATTTCCCTAGAATTAGTTAAAATAAAACTCAAACTACGCGCACACATTCAAACCAGAGGCCGATGCGCGCCATAACCACAGTTGCGAGTAAGCCGCCATGACAGCGATCGAGCAACAGCTGACGATAGACCTATCGATTAATTCATCGACAGCGCAGACGAGGCGCGGCTTAACTCGCTTCATGGCGCGTGCGTGGCATCGGTATAGTCAACACCTTGGAACAGTAGATCAACCAGTACCATCTCATCTCTGGGACACCCGTAGTGCGGTTTCCGAATCGGCTACGACGCTCTCCCCACTAAGGGTTCAAGGTGCGGTTTTCGAATCGGTCTTGGTTGGCCTCGGATGTGCGGTTTCCGAATCGGCATCTGTGTCTGGATGGGATTCCCGGTTGAATAGCACCGTTGCTTGCACAGTTCGACTCCACTGTTCGGTTTCCGAATCAACGGTGGGCGAGCCCCAGGCTGTGCGGTTTACGAATCGGCTCTCTGGCCTGGTGAAACGAGATTGATGCACTGCACCCGACACTGACGCCATCTCTAGGGCTCCCGAAGTGCGGTTTCCGAAACGGGTACGATGTACTCCCCATCTAGGGGCCAATAGTGCGGTTTCCGAATCGGCATACGTTTCTGGACGGTATTACCAGCTGAATAGTGCCGTCGCTTGGTCGTTCCGACACCCACCGTGCGGTTTCTGAATCGGTGGTAGGCAAGCTACATGTTGTGCGGCTTACGAATGGGATTTCTGGCCTGGTCCAACGAGACTGATGCACCGTATCCGGTAGGACACAGCCACCCCACAATAAAAAATTGTTGGAGTTATTCAACATTTTTTATTGTGGGGGCAGGAGGGGCGCCTTTTGAAATAAACTTGATCTGCGTACAGACAATAGGAGTCTACATACAAAATTTCTTTGCTCCAGCTCTTCTAGTCTGGGAGATCTAGGTGTTTATACAGACGGCCATGGCTATATCGACACGGCTGGCGATGCTTCCTTCTACCTGTTACATACATTTGCACGACTTTAGTATACCCTTTTTACTCGACGAGTAACGGGTATAAACACTCACTGAGTGCCGCAAATCTTTGTATGAGAAAACATCTCGTATGGGTGCCTGGACTCCGCAGCATCGAAGGCAACGAGATAGCTGACCGTCAACATTTGTGAAATCTCTAAGCTTACTTGGCCAACTCTCAATTTCAAAAGAACTTTAACACTACTGCGTTAAGGCTACTCGTAGGAATCCTTACAGGACACTGTCTCATAAGCTGGCATGCCGCGAGGCTTGGTATCAACCACAACGACTATTGTAAAAGCTGTTGCTCACTTGATGAAGAAGAAAGCGTCCAGCATCTTCTGCCACCGTGCAGCGCTCAGTATGAGATGGTTTGCAATCCCAGGTCACCTAACATATCAGCAGTCTCTGAAATAGAGATTATTTTGCTACTCAAATGTGTTCTACTTTTAAAGTGGTTTAGTAGGGTAAGTAAAATAGCAGTCGAGTAGTTCTCGCCGAGTACGATTACCTAGCTGTCAAATTGGCACCGTTTTGATCATTTTTACTCATTTGTTATTTTGTTAACACTTATTTTATTCCTTTTTGTATTGGTTCAAAGTAGATGTTTGTTTGCACCGAACTTGGTGTAGTAGATAGTGTGTGCGATCACTGTGCGGGTAACCTAAGCACGTCCCCGCTGAAAATCATTTTTGTTTTTCGCTTACAAATTTAGAAATCAATCATATACATTGCTGAAGGGTAGGTCGCTTATACCATAGATTCCCCAATGCTTTTCCCCTATCAAAAAAATTTTAAATAAATATTTCCTCAAAAGGTAGCTTTGCTATCATTTAAATTTTCTGACGGTGATACGATTATAATCATACGATGCCACGACACGATGCCACCGTATAAACGATTACATGAATACAAACAAGTATCGTGGCATCGTAAAAATGATTACTTTTAGCTGTAATCATACGGTTCGGAATGACTCGTGCAGGTCTCTAGTAGGGATGACCCTGTAGTCTGAAAGTAAAAACTAGGGGTTACATTGTATCGCAATGGACCTATTTTTTGTCTAAGTGAAGAATCTCCACCACTTCTACAATCTCAACCTTACTTAACCTAAGAATGAAGAGGTTCACATTTGTTTTTGAATTAGTATTCGGTTCGTGATCGCACCCACGACCTCTTGCACAGCGGGCGCACACTCTAGCCGCTGAGCCACACCCGGCCAACTCGCACTTCATGCATTGGGAAATTGTCCACTACTCGGACAAGACTAAATATTTGGGTGTCGATGTAGAGTAAGGCTCGAAAACGGACCACAGTTAGTAGTCCAATGGATTCAAGTAAGGGCTACCAGCAGGCCAGTCATCCGTAGAATTGAAGTTCGGTACATGAGTTTGAGTTGTTTTTGACTTATGAGCTGGACCAGAGTCTTGTTGAAAGGTCCACGTCTTGTTTGCCAATAATGTCAATAATGCCGCGTTTGCCGACAGTCAAAAACGTTTATTTTTCTAACAGTTAGTAGGTTCCAATACAAACTTTAAATTTTGATGCCTTAAATGCGGGTTATGCAGCTTGGCCTATATTTTCTGACGCTTGCGAATTAGTTTCCCCTTCTTCTGACCGGGTCTCGTATGCACGCGGTAAGCTTTAGATTGTGGACTGCCGCGTCTGCGCTTGTAAGCGGTTGGAATAGACTTGCAACTTTTCGGTCGCGGCTTTGGTTTCAAATCCCGTATCAATTCTTTATAATTATCCATGGCTATCGTGGCCTTTGCCCTCCAGATAATCTTTTCCATGTAGTTCATTTGGTGCCATATCTCTCCCCCTATGTGCGCAACCTGATTCATGTGATTGATGTCACGATATTGCGACATAATCTGCTTGCGTCCACATGTATGCAGCCAAAGCATGAACGCCGTCAAGGGTCGCTTCGGAAGTAGGATACAAGTTTCCATTGCTGAGAAGTCAAAGTTTGACTAAATTTAAGGACAATACCAGAAGCAGACTTACCTAACTAAATAATCTTACAATTCGTGTTTAGTTTGTGTGTAAATAAACAAATTTTAGCCTCGAGACTTTGGTTGAGAAAAATATGTTGCTCCAACAAAATGTAACAATAAACTGAAAAATACTAGTTGTGTGCTACTAGTGCTTACAAATCCGAAAGTAAGTAAATTCAAAGCCTACTTTATTTCTAGAAAAATTTAGCCAATTTACATACTTGGAAATTTCTGAGGATACTAAGACTCTACCTTTTTTTCTTTGTTAGAATAGTCATTCTGTGCTCGATGTTCAGTATATTAAAAATTCAGTTTTAGTCTTGCTATCTCGTATTACCAAAGAATTTCACAAGCTTTTCCAAAACGTCGGATAGATACACTTTTGCCAAAGACCATTTTCACAAAGGTGGAGCTTCGTGACCCCATCATAGGCGACTGCTCACCAAACCATCACTTACGCCGGATGGTGAACTCTTTTAACTCACGGAATGTTTTCGGACTCTTGTTTTGATGACACAGCTTTCACTCATCTTTCTGTTTGTATGGTAAAAATTTTCACGTTAGTTAAAAGAATTCGTCTGAGGGGCATTGCTTGCGCACTGGCGACGCAATGCTTTCGATTTTGTCTGGCGTTTTTGTTGCTGTTGTGAGCAAGCGGCCGAGAATGATGTTAAATGTTTGTCAGTGAAAAAAGGATATAAATTGTTTCAGATTTAACTACTGTATTAACCCGCCTCGGGACTATTAATGATAAGACTGGTTACAGATTCGTTTCGTTATTTATTTCCCGTGACCGTCCCCGCCCGCCCCCCCGAAGGTTGGTCTCTCACTTTTGTGTTTCACTTGCTCTAAAGATGACACGTCTCAGGGCAATCGTTATCAACCAGGGTTCACTCCATCGCTAGAGGTCTCCACATCCCTTCAATTTTCTTTAGCCGGATCTTCAATACGTTCTCGTTGGTTGCCTCTGGAGCATCTAAAGTTGCCGTAGGGATGGACTGCTGTGGCTCGAGATTTAGCTGAGGCTGTTTAAGGGCGTCGCTGGACTGCTGAAAATACAAAACATTTTAAAGTATTCCCATGTCCCCCACTCTAATGCTAGATTCCTTAGCTCCTCTCCTTTTATCTGCACTTTTTTTCTTTTTTTTTTTTTTTTCCAAACAGTCTGAATCCTTTTTTTTTTTACTTTCCCGTCACTTCGGCCAAAATTGCAATTTAGTCAATAATTTTCTATTTGAACATGAATTTCCTGTTTCCTGTTTCTTATTTGAGTAAGCGACTTTCAATCTTTTTACTACTGCCCGGTTCATACTTTCCCCCTCGCCAGTATGGTGGAGATGCAATCTGCTTATTATTATAAACTTGACAAAACTGACTGAATTCTTCGCTAACAAAATTGTCTTCCATTGTCAGTTCGAAATGACTCAATGGCCGCCTGCTAAACATTTCTCACATTACCTCGATAATGATTTCAGACGAACCCGACCTCAACATTTTATTAGACACAGGTGCAGATATTTGACTAATAATTATTACTTGGAAGTGGGCCTAACAAGTCAGCTGCTGCATACTTCCAAGGCACTGTAGGGAAAATGTGCCTTTGCATTCCTGCTAGCTTATTCGGAAGAGATATTATTTGGCAATGCTATGTCGATCCCTGACCACTAGACTATAACGGACTACCGAGTCAATCACCATCGCTATTGCAGAGCCTCCTACCAGGCAATGTATCGTCACATCTTCCTCTGCATCGCTTACCACCTAAAACCAATCAGCCGTGTATATCTTCTTGTCAATCTCAGCTTGATTCTCCTGCACGAAATTCACTCTCGAGTCGTTAATCCGCCTACGCTTCATGTTGCCTTCACGAAATCCAGAAAATGGCCTTGTTACTTTGGTTCTACATTTCCGTGAGTAACGGCCAATCTGTAAGCATTTGTGAAACTGTAAGTTTCGGGCAGGACACCCCGCTGTGGTCATTCCGGCCGCCACGGCTGCATTCATCTTCGGTCTTTTTTATCGCGTGCAGAATGGGAACTTATTTTGCTAACAGTGCTAGTCTCCGACGTCGTCACCATCGACTGACATTGTTGAGTTATCTGCTCGTCGATACAGCAAGCTTTGATGACCTCGTCCAGAGAATACTCGTTTTCTAGGAGCTTCTTCTTGAGTTCCCTCGTGGCCCTCATGTCAATCAGCTTGTCTTTTAAACAGATTTCTCGGACTTCCGCTTCCGTCGAGCCAAATGAACATTTGGCCATCTGTTGTCGTAACCGTAACAGAAACTCGGTAAACCCTTCACCGTCAACTGGAGTCATACTCCGATAAATGTGCCGTTCAAACGCTGAATTACGAGGTGGTGAGAAATACACGTTTAGCTTATTAACAAGCGGCGTAAACACATCGGTCATGTAGGGTGGACCACCCAAATGTAAAAGCTTATTCCTCCTTTTCACAATAGAGTCAATCTCCTCTGCTTCAACGTATATTGTAAACGAGCGTAGCCATGCTTCCCATTCAGACCGCCATAAGTTCTTGTCCAATGACTTAAACAGGAATGGTTTTAACTCGGACATTCTTGTTACAACTACCATCAGTTAATCATTGAAGTTGGTTGTTTTCGAAACGGTTTCCTAAGGTTGGGTAAATCTAAGTTAATTGTTCAAAATCTTTTCAGGAAAGTTTTGAAAAAGGTGCTGTAAAATGCCAAAACCTTCTAACTAAATCAGAATTTACAACGATGTTTACATAATCGAGAGAATCAGTTGAAATTGGATTACCTC
>JAEIFV010000938.1:0-120260 GCA_018904265.1 Lordiphosa collinella | reverse complement strand
TGTCTCCAACTACTTTGTACATCGTTGTGCTGCCTGCTTATTTGCCCTATTACAACGATTATGAGTATAATGATGATCTCATCTCATCTAATACTTACCGCAATCTTTATTGGACTAAGACAGGCAATTGAGTGGGTTGTTTGGTGGGTGGGCCCACTTCAGCACCAGCACCAGCAGCGGCGGCGGCACATGCATGACCACTCATATATGGCATAAGGGACCTATAGTTATCCACTAATTATAGCCATGCACATTCCACTCAACATTCTCGAGCAGCAGCACAAAAAAACTAACAACCCATTCGCCTCTTCGTATTCTTCTTACTGATTATTATAATGCCTTCCACTCTTGCAATCCATTGCAGACATGCGCCCGGCACGTTACCGATGAAGCAAGCAACTTTAATCAGACACAGACCCAGGTAAGTTGTCATCAGGGGTGCAGTGGGGAGGAGTGAGCAGCGATGTGTGCTACCAGTTTAGGTTACAATTTTATTTTGTTAGGTCCAAACATCTAATTTGGCGTGCGGGAATTGAGTAAACTTTAATTAAATTTCTGAAACTGATTCCGCTTTGATGAGCGCGGACAGCCTGCTTATAGCCGGGACAGGGACTAAATAATTGTAGCATGTGTCGTCGTGGTCGTCTGCAGTCTGCAGTCTCTTGTCGTGAAACATTTTCGTGCGATCACAATAAATTTTTTTGTCTTGTACAAACAAAATATAAAAAAAAAACTGATTATGAAGCAAAAGTGAAAAGTTGTAATTAAACCAGTCACTGGCTGCCGCCGCTGCTGCTGCTGCAGTGCAGCAAAAACTGCAACAACACTGGCAATCATAACGAATAGAAATCGCTGGGGCGACGTGCCCGTTTTTCGTTTTTCTTTCCATTTTATTTTTTCGCCTTGCGACAAGTGCGCTTAATTAGTAGGGTGCCAAAGGGGGGCTACTGGTACACGCTCCCGGTTGATGGGTTCCGGCAGGCAACAAGACTAATGTCCAAAAACTGTCCTGCTCTCTTTTGCAGAACTGCTGCAGCAACGATGTGGCCCAAACGGCATTGGCTAGTCAACAAAAAAGCGGCCCGAAGCAGGCGCTGTCCAGACCAAATAGTAGAAGTATTAGTAGCCTTAATCTTAGTCAATTGCCTTGCCGCCGCGGCAACAGCGCTGATAGCGCCCCCCTCGGCATCGGACACCAGCAGCAGCAGCAGCTATGAGGCGATGTCATCGTCGACAGATGACGATGATCAGCCGAGCTTTTATCGAAGTCCCCATCGACTGGATGGCTACTATACACCGTCCAGTGCCAATTTGGCTGACTTGCAGCGACAGCAGCTACTGCAGCGCAGTCAGAACTTCAAAATCAGCCCCAAGCCGTGCTCCTTTGGCCGTGTGGAGGGCACCTGCATGTTTGTGTGGGAGTGCATCAAGTCGGAGGGTCGTCATGTGGGCATGTGCGTGGATTCGTTCATGTTCGGCTCGTGCTGTGCACACAACTACACGGACAACATTGTGTTGCCGCAGACTGCCTTCTCCTATACGCGTCCCACTAAGCCGCTGACACTGAGGCCACGGCCACCGCATCAGCCGCACAAGCCAATGATCAGGTAAGACAAAATGGATGACTGGATTTTTGTGGTGTTTTATATATGAATTTTTGTTTTATACTGAAAATGAATTTCGGGTGACCCAGAATATTCTAAACATTTTCGCATTTCGGATTGAATCTGTTTGCCCATGATACAATAACTATAAGGTAGCGCAACCGGAAGTGCCTTTTCGCATGCGCGAGAATATATCGAACCCCAGGGCTGGAACACAAACCAAAACCAGGGCTACAAAGTCCTTTTTTTACATTTTTGACAGCGTTCGATAAAAGTTACTTCCTACACCATTAAATCGAAAACGACCAAGACAGCTCGATATGCCGTATTCAACTTTTGAATCGTCAAACCAAGGCCGACTGAGCGTATCGAAACTGCGCAGTGCGCTACCTTGTAATTATTGTACCATGCTGTTTGCCTTTATATGTAAAGTGACATAACTATGCAAGGTTACTAGAGCAGAAGTCTAAAGTAAAGCGATTTGAAACCGAGTAGATTTAGTTCGTACGCCTTTCATCCATGTGATTTAGTATCCGAATTTGTTCTTGCCACTTCATAAATAAAGTCGATCAAGTTTAGTTCGTAATGCAATCTATTAAACGAAAATCTCCAGAGATTTCAGGATAACCCTCAATGTCTAATACATTAAAGTCTATAAATTGCTTCCACCCCAACAACGACGCAAATCGTATGGGGATCGTATATTTCGTTATTAAACCCAGTATTTAGTTGGGCCCCCGAAACAATTGTTTCGACTTAGTTCATTTAAAAAGTTGTGGTTTTTTAGGTATTTTGGCTTAGCTTTCTTTATCAAAACACCTATAGAAATGAATAATTTGAAGCAGGGATGCAAACCTGCTCTGAACCAAACCGAAACAAGCCATACCAAAAAGCTGGAAGACCGAACCTCAAACCAAGTCAATGTTCTTACGAAAATGCAGAACCGAACCGTACACCGCAAATAAAATGTTCGGTTTGGTTCATTTTAAGGATTAGATTGATAATGTTTTAATAAGATGTACTCAGGCTAGTTGTAAGCTCACCACACTGAGGTTTATGTAAAAAGCTAGCTTTTATAAAAATAACCAATAATTTAATGAACCGTTTTTTTATGGACATCCAAAAATTCAAGCTGTTAAGCTTTTTACAGCCCTTTAATAAGTCTTCATATCTGAAACAAGACATTTTGCTTTTGGCATTGTCTGCCCTCCTGAAAAAAAACATTGTTTTCAGATAATCCGGCTCGAAGGACCATGACATCAAAACCAAGAGATTCTACTTCTGAGTTAAGTGATGCTCCCTCAATATAACTTTAGACAGGGGATACTTTAAAGTTCGTTTTTAAAGTTTGAAAGAAATGAGTAGGCATACTTCTCGCTCAGAGAAAACTAATTGATACGGACCCATTTTGGACTAGGAAAGTTTACATCCTTCTTCAATTTGAAATAACTAACATTTTGATTTATATTCGAAGCTATTTTAATGCTAAGTAGTAGAGCTGGAAAAAACTCGATGTTTATGGCATTGATTTTTTCCCAAAACTCCCAAAATCAAGGAGAACATGGATTAAAATCGATTTTTAGAATTTGTCTGGAATAAAGGTAAGGTAGGGCAAGCCTTTCATCTTTTTGTTGGCACTATCTGTCACCTAAACGAGCAAAGAGTATTGTAGGAGCTATATACAAGATGATAAATCGGCCTTTAAAGGAATAAGAATAAATATATATTTGTAAGCAGAGCTGCAAACCAACAAATTTTTCCAGAGCCCCGTCTTGCGGGTTCGAACCAAAATTTATCAATGGTTAGGGTTCGGAAATTTGAGGTTCGAGGTTTTTTGGCGAAGGTTTTGGTTCGAACCTTTGGTTCAGCCCATGCTTTACACAGTGTTAATAAAACATGGGTATGAGTGGGGCTAACACTTACAGGGCCTTGATGTGAAACATGTTGTGTTAGGATCCGCTTTTCACATTATAGTGGTTGTTACTATATACTCAATACTCAAAACTGTGTACTCAGTAATCGATAATAGTACTCCATACTAAGTACTCGACACGACATACTCGATGCGAAAGTCCGTACGTTTAGGGAACTTGTACTCGATACGTAGTTTTAAGGTCTGATAAAGTTTACATATGATTATACTATATCAACAAGTACAATAAATTATCATAGACACCAAGCACAACAAGCATGTAATGAAAATAAATTAGTTTTGTGAACATTTAAAAGTGAAGCGAGATTAGGTGGGGATGTAGCGATAACGATTTTTTTAAACTTTTGCGATTTAAGAAGTACAAGTAAAAAGAAGCTAGGAGGTGTCTATTTTTGTTGCGACGAAACTAAGGGGAAAGGTTGGTAGATTCATAAAGAAGGGTCAAGGTTGGTTAAGTAATTAGGGAACGGGTTGACGGGTCGGTGGGAAAACGTCATGACTCAGATGTGATATGAAAAATGAAGCAAGGCTGAAAACCCCTGAAACTCTAAAGAGAGTTTGGTCCGAAGGTTCGAGCACGTCATAAGGCTAAATTTGTGGTTTATGAATCATGTTTTAAAAGCATCAAAACCATGATTTTTTTTCGATCATTGGGTTAAAACTTAAAGGATTATTCAAACAGTACCTTTTATTTCTACACATATGCGAATGACTTGTCCAATTTTTAAATTTCTTACTAGACAGTCGATTGTCAATTAGGAATAAGTACGTCTATTCCCATCAATTTTTGCTAGCGCTCTTCGTTTAAGCCTCCGATCGAATCGAGATCCTTTGTCTGCTCGTATTCGAGCAGATTTTGTGCTAATAAATCCAGAAGAAAAAATCAAAATTGAAGCCGATTTCAGGCTAGTCAATTCGTGCTAGATTTCTCTGGGTGTGTAGTCCAGTACGGGAGTTAATTACTTTATAAGTTTCGCTTCATGCTTCGGTTAAAGAGACTCTAAAATCTCAAGCGAACCGGTTATAAGGGACTTGGTTCTACAACGGCTAGCAGACTTGATTTTAATATAATACTCCTTTTGCCTATCTTAGTTGCTTTTTTAACCGATAACAGGTGGTGTCAGAGACTGTAAGATATTTCAAAACAAAGTTGAAGACAGCTGAAAGAGGCAAAACTTCATAGTGTAAACAACAAAATTAATGCTTTTTGACTTTCTGTAACTTGTTTGGCTTTTATCGAAAGAATAAAGGAAGATCTTAAGGTTAAAGTATAACGAATCAATATAATGTATAGCTATTGGAAATATTTTCAATCGTTTTTGTTACTTTTAGATATTTTTTGGAATTTCTTTTTTAAGTATTTTGTTAGGTAGCTTAGCACTATCGGAAAGGATGTTAGAAAACTTCAAAAATAATGGACTAATAAGAGAAGCGATAAAGAATATCCATCAGTACAACCGAACGAGTATTCTAGAATCAAACAAAGATGAAGAATAATAGCAAGAGAATAGGTAAAGAAACAAAAGAATGGAAGAACAAGACCAGAATATATTTTGGTTGTAAGAAAGATTTCAGTGATTTTATTTTCCATTCACTTCAAATTTCCATAATTTTCCAAATCTCACCAAATCCTTTTTTGTTCCCCTTTGCTCTGCAGCGGAATGACCACAATTGAGCGCCCACATGGCGCTGGTACCCTGGTCATTCGCCCATCGGGTCCGCATCATCAGGGCACCTTGGCCCGGCCGCATCCACCACCTCCACCAAGTTCGCCGCACACCAAGCCCACGCTGGCGCCTGATCTGCAGAACTCCGGCTCCATGTCCAGTGAGTATGGCCCAGGCATTGTTATTATTATTATGACTTATTACAACAACAACCACCAACAACTACAGATAGCATTTGGCATACATCAACGCAACAGCAGCACCAGCACCAGAATCACTGGCACATGACCACCGAGCCAAGCTTTATTACCAAACCGCGACCCACCGCCTGGACCAAACCCGGCATCGTCAATTTGCCCATGCCGGCTAGACCCTCCAAACCGGCAAAGCCTACAAAGAAGCCGATTGTCTACGAGCGTCCTACGCCGCCGCAGCCGATGACGACGTCAGGGCAGACAAACCCCACTAGGCCTCAGGTATGTAAATACGCGTCTCTGGGTGATGCATTGATGTCGAAAGCGAAACAAACGAGCGACGAGGTCATTTACTTCGCGGACACTGGGACTGGGCCCCATAATGGTCGGCCACAGCCTTGGGGGACATTTTATTGTTTGCACAAAGCCACAGCCAAAGCTGATGTAAGATTTGCCTTGATGCGAGGCCCAAGCAACGACCTCAGCAACAATGAGGGCCGTTCTCTGGGGTGTGTTCCTGCCAGGGAAGGGTATAACAGACGGTATATGAGGCAGGTAGATACCAGATTTTAAGCTCAAAGGACCAAATCGATGTTTTACACCATGGGCTAGGGCAAAGTCGCGCCAAGTACAAACCGAGCCAAGAGCAAAACTAAACTTAGATTTAATAACTTTCGATACCGAAACCAAATCTAAGGATGCTCAAATATTGTTCTAATCTTTGTAGTTCATAGAAAGAGACATCTTCACCGTAATACATTTTCACTTACAGATTAGGAACAGTCTGAAACTTGGCACAAATCAGAGAATCTCACCGAAACGTACTTATGTTTTTGTTAAAGGTTTCTATATCTTAAAGAAATTCAATTCCGAATAGGTACCTTTGTTGTTTTCGGTTTATCGTTACGTACCGCTAAAATTATAAAAGTCTTATACAACTTTCACTTTCAAAAAAAATTACAATATTAACAAACTGCTACAAACTGTCGTAAACGTAACCTTTACATTCATTAACTAAGCCTCAGATGAATCGTTTTCGGTATTTTTTTAGATCTTACTTCATTAGTTTTATTCATTTAAGAAGCTTTTGTTAACGCCATAAGAATGTACAAGAAACAATTTACACTTTAAAGCAGGGTTCCTCAACAAGAGAGGCACTCTATCTCTCTATAACACTCACTGATGCATCACTTCGGCAATCATTTTGTGTGAATTCTCTAGTGTGTTCGGCCCCCCGGGGCATGCCTGGGGAACACTGCTTTAAAGCGAAGAGAAAGACTTATAACATTTGAACTTGGCATCGATAAATCGTAATTTTAGTTTGACAAAATGCGATATTCCTATATGATATTTCTTCGATATTTTTGAGGATATATCAGGAAACAATTTTTCTATGACCACAGCTTTTCCGTTTCATATATCCTAGTTATCTAGGATGCACGCGCTCTATACGCTTCAATCGCATGTGTTGTTGCTTTCCGCATAGCCGTTGCTATGCACAACTTTGGTTGTGTCTCTCTTCTCTCCTCTACCTCTTGCGAAATTGAAGGCAACAACAATACGTATGTGATTTTGTTTTTTGCCGAGTGCATCAGACAGACACAAGCACACACACGCACTTTTTTTTAGGTTGTGTTAGTGACTGCGCGAGCATTAGGTGCTGTTGGGCACCCCTGATCTGCATGGCTCCGTTTGGTTTTAACGAATCGATTCATGAGAACTTGCTATAGACACGTTCGGTCCCTTTATGTTTTAGAAAGATAGCTTCTTTTCCTCTTTAAAGAAGGTTTTGAAGATCTGTAAAAGGGGTTCAGGAAATAAAATCGATATTTATGTTTAAATAAAAAAAACGCTTATAATTATCGTAATTTTTACATCAGCGATATATCAGTCATCAAATATGTTTTAAAGATATTCTACGGTGATATTTTTGATGTGGTGTGCGGTCACACTTTTGAGTTTAACTGTTTCTCAAGCTTAAGATTGCTTGAGACAGTGTAATATGAAAATGTTGAAAAGATTTTTTATATAAAAAACTTCAATATTAGTCTAGAAATGAGATTGTTTTCGTGTTCCACTGACAAATAAGGATTAAGGTCACTTTAACGTAAACTAAGAAACGCTGATTAGATTGATTTCTTAGCAATTGTAAGTAAAAGTTCTTCTTCCAGATGACAAGCAGCATGCTCTCAAGATTGTCGCTTCATGCTAAAGCCAGTTTTCAAAATAAGTATGATAGCACTTTAACATTTTGAATACAACAAAAAAAGAAAATTTACAACTCATGGGCGGAGTTAGTTTTCGAGAAAGTGGGCCCATAACCTTTTCCTACAGTGCTATAACCCTCTATTCCCCATTGACACAGCAGCTGTGGCACTTTTGAATTTGATAGCTATCGATAGAAAATATAGCCTTTTAGCGGAAAAAGCCTAAATGATGTAACATCCGTCACGGATAATCTACAGAATGTACATTTATAATACCCTTGTTCCACTGTCAGGCTTTTCTGGCTTTTCTCTGGATGATCTAAACAAACTTATTCTTTCTGTGTATTTGCTAATAAATATCTTTTTGTATCGGTAAGAACAGAAAAGCAAGTAAATCGACTGCAGTCTCCCAGTCGGACTTGACATGCCAGAATCACATCCTGTATACTACTTTTGCCACTAAGAAGTAGTTGCAAAGACCTGCTATCTTTCATTCGCTTTTGTACAGTGGCGAAACGCAGCAGGAACTGTTCTATTAGAAAAGACGAATGCATGGGTTGTTGTGGTTGGTTCAACGTGAAAACACGGTTTCAAAAAACCAACAATCGTCAATCGGTTGGGCCTCATTTCGGATTTTGGCTTCCAAAAGCACGGGTGCTGCATGCGTGCAGATTATATGCCTTTTGTCATACTGCAAAAGTTAAAAGTTCAGGAAATAAAAAGAAGCATTCTTTTGTGCTCTTGAACACAAGGACAATATTCTCTCCTCTCGATTTGGCTGGGCCTGCTTAAGACTGAGGGCTTTACCCAAGCTCGCGAGCGAGAGTGAGACAGTAAGTACGTGAGTAAACGGAGCACTTACAGATTCGCCAAACTTGATAGCCACTTCTGATTTGAACTAATTTTTGAAATACAGTTTACATATCTTGAAAATCATCGTTATGAAAGATTAAGCTTGATTTATCTAAGCTGTTCTTTCACTTGTCGGATATCTCATAAAAGTTTCCCACTTGAAATATCAAACAAGTGTAATAGTCAATCTGAGTAGCACAAAAATATATGAGAAGCTTCATGAGAAGTAGGCTATCTGAGTTCTCAAATGAGTTTTTTCACAGCCAACTCATAGTAAACTGAGGTATTTTTAACCCATCTCACATGAGATCTCTACAAGTGAAGAGTCAGCTTTATTTTTAGTGCTACAATTGGTCATTAAAATATTAAAGAAATATTCTGGCTTAAGGAACGAAATTAATCGTCCCAAATCTTCCGAGAAAACAAGTTCTGCTTAGTGATTGCAGCTGATTTACCCTGTCGATGGAATTCTCTATTAAAAATCTTTTTTTCCACAAAGCAAAAATCAGTTTGGTAACTTACCTTTCGCATCAAGTGACTGCAGCACTGTGAAGTTTTGTAAACTGAGCAGAGAGCTCACTGAGAGAGCCGAATGTGTAAAGCAACCGACGCATTAATACATTTTCTGTCCTCTCTTCTTGGTAAACTCTGATTCAAAGGAACCGTCCGAAACGCTCATGACAAAAAGAACCGAGTCTGCACCCGAACCATTTTTTTACTGTCGGCTCAAAGAATATCGGGACTCAGACGAAGGCTTTTTAAAATCTTAAAAAATGTGTGAGTGTGGCTAACACTCTCGAGCCCTTGATGTGAAACATGTTGTATTCGATTTGCTCCGCCTTTCAGATACTTGTGTGTTTGTTTTACTATATACTCGATACTCAAAATTCGATACTCTGTACTCGATACTCAGACCTCGATACTCAGTACTCGATACTAAGTACTCATAGCTAAGTACTAGTTACTAAGTGCTCGATTCTAAGTACTCGATACTAAGTAGTCGATTCTAAGTACTTGATACTTATTATTTGATACATAGTACTCGATTCTAATTACTCGATACTAAGTATTTGATACTAAGTACTCGATACTCAGTACTCAATACTCAGTACTCGTCTCTAAGTACTCGATAACAAGTAGGTACTCAATATTAAGTACTTCGATACTCGATTCTAAGTACTCGATACTTATTACTCGATCCTAAGTACTCGATACTCAGTAGTCGATACTCAGTACTCCATTATAAGTACTCGATGCAAAGTAATCAATATCCAAGTACTCGATATTTAGTATTCGATACTCAGTACTCGATCCTAGGTACTCAATACTCAATATTCGATACTCAGTACTTGATTCTAAGTACTCAGTACTCTGGCCACCCAACTCTCCCTCAACAACACAACAAAATATGCGTGACGCGTGATGCGTGATGCGAATTTTACTCCCACTAAAATCTTCCGTACCGTTACTACACCATCAATTGGTTTTGAGTTGTAGTCGGATAGTTTCTAAGAACCGGATTCGGGTACAAAAATATTAATGGAATCCTTTCACTTCCATAAAGGGAAAGGGTATTCCAACTTCCACATCAACAAGTTCCGACTTAAAGTAGATTTAGCGGCAAAATGAAAAATTGATTCTTTGCATGTTTAATATTTTGAGGCTGCTTGGGGTATATTAGCATAATGTTTACCACTTTGGCTACCTTGCAGCTGTCGCCGGCCACATCATTAGCCACATCGTCCTCGTATTCCTCATCAACAACAAAGGCCAGTACGACAACAACAACAACAACAAGAACAACGACCAGTAAACCCACAAAGCCCTACCAGCGGCCCACCGCAGTCAGCACAACAACAACAAGCAGAACAACAACGACGACAACAACAACTACCAAGACACCCACCACGTCTAGGCCACGTCCCAGTGCGAGCGGTAGCCCCGGCTTGACCAGCCAGCCCACGCGGCGTCCCATCCTGGCCACATCGGGCATTGAAACCAATGAGATAACGGACTCATCCGCACACGACGATGGAACTCTGGGCCATGTGAAGACCATTTCGGCGGCACGGAGCGGTAAGTTGAGCCACGCCTCCGTCGCATGCGTTTGACACTCCAATTTGTTATTGTTAGAATGCGGTGTGCCCATGCTGGCGCGTCCCGAGACGCGCATTGTGGGCGGCAAGAGTGCAGCCTTCGGTCGTTGGCCCTGGCAGGTGTCGGTGCGACGCACCTCGTTCTTTGGCTTCTCCAGCACCCATCGTTGCGGTGGCGCTTTGATCAACGAGAACTGGATAGCCACAGCCGGGCATTGTGTGGACGAGTGAGTAGATTGCTATAGCTACGGCCAAAAAAAATGACCCTCTAAATTCTTCTCCCCCCCCCTCCAGTCTGCTTATCACACAGATTCGCATCCGAGTGGGTGAATACGATTTCTCGCATGTGCAGGAGCAATTGCCTTATATAGAACGTGGCGTGGCCAAGAAGGTGGTGCATCCGAAATATAATTTCTTTACGTACGAATACGATTTGGCATTGGTGAAATTGGAGCAACCGTTGGAATTTGCTCCGCATGTTAGTCCCATTTGTTTGCCGGAGACGGAGAGTCTGTTGATTGGAATGAATGCCACGGTGACGGGATGGGGACGGCTCAGTGAGGGCGGCACATTGCCCTCAGTTTTGCAGGAGGTAAGTCGAAGGGTTAAAGTCTACGGTCAGAATTTGAACCTCGAAGAAAAAAACAGAGATTTTCCTATTTGGATCAAAGGAAAATTCTTAATCGAAGAGCGAAATTCTTGATCCAAGTATGAATTTTTGATCCCCTTTTTCTTGATCCAAGAGTTTAACCAAGTTCAATACATTCTCAAATCAAGTAGAAATATTCTTGAATCAAGTGCTAATCGTACTCATATCCTAGATTGCTTATTCTTGAATCAAGAGCATATTGCATTGTCAAAAAACCAAGAATGTTCGTTCTAGTATCAACAGCCCATCAGGTTTCAAAAGAAAGATCCTTCAATTAAAAAAAAAACAATTGGTTTTTTCCTTTTTTGTTTTAATTTATTTTATAGAAAATTAATTGTCAAACTATGTAGCAAGTTTTAGCCGAGTCGAGAAACACAACAAAACCGGCAGCAGTCTTTGGCTGTCAACTGTCAGTCCAACAGCCGTCTCTGCATACCAGCAATGCCATAACTGCTTGGGAGTTCCAAAGCAACATGAGTGCAAAAATCAATGGAGGACTCAACGGTATTCTCTCAAATGTGCTTGCTCTCCTTTCTCAGTTTCATTACCTCACTCTCCTCTCCTAAAAACACTAAACTGAGTGCGAATTTAAATCGATTTCAAATGCGAAGTTCTTGAAAATTCAAGAACGAAAAAAATGTTTAAGCGCTTTCTTACTAAAGCTACTCGTTCTGTTTTTTTCTGGGCGTTTACATCAAAATTCCAGTTCATAGCTTAAACTCTTATTTAAATTACTTTCGAAAACAGTTCAGAGCCAGTTCTGATATACCCCGAATTTCAAGTTGTGCTCTGATCCTCTTTTTAACCAATTCAAACGCGCTAAGAGCCAGCCAAATATTTACTAGTTTAAACACGTTCGGATCACATATTTAGCTGGGAAAACAAACCACTTTGCATTTTTGAAACTGACAATTTTTGAGATTTCCCATTCCCTAATTTCAAGTTGATAGTCATTTCTGAGAGACGACTATGAAACAGTTCAAAGTGGCTCGAAACCCGGAAACAGAAACTAAATGAAAACTTTAACTCGAATTATTCCACACAAAACCAAAAAAGTAAAGTTTCTGATGTTTATCTAGATGAATTTTCGGTATCCATTTGGACTGTAAAGAGCAATATACTTTGGATTTTATTCCAACACGATTTTATTTCGCTAAGCGGATTAATAACGTAGTTTAGTTAAAAACTATTCTTTTAAACTCTAGAAAAATATCCTTTCTCATATCATAATATCCAATTGATCTGAAGGAATTATCCCTTGGGCCTGTTTTTAATATTCTTTCAATATCCATTTGATCTTTCTGTCAAATCCCATAGATAAGTTAATAATAGTATCCTTTTAATATCCATTTGATCTGAATTACATTTTCCAGGGATCTGTTGAATCCCAACTAGCATTTGGAAGATCATTTTAACAAAAATCAGCATGATGAGTCATTTTCGAGGCCTTTTGATAGTTAAAAAGATATTAATTTCATGTGCGACTTAAGAAGTTTCGAGATCAGGTATTTTCGCTTATGCTGAACTCGAAAAAGACTGGCATTTGATGGGTAATATGACTCGAAAATGAGTCGAAACTGATCAGTAAACAGGTTAAAAAGGACTCTTCAAGAAGAGTTGCGACTAGAGTTATATTTTCTCCAGGCAAAAGAATAACTTAAGTTCAAAAAACGAGAGCATTTATTTCATTTGACAAGCTCGCTATCGGGTTATTGATTGACGATTCCAAATTGATACTTAAGGCATTAGATAAATTTGACATTCTTTTGCATCTATTAGAGCATTTTCATGTATAAAAGTTATGACATAATAAACGATATTGAATTGATCTTAACTCTTTCATCCACTGGAGCTGAGTAAAGTAAAAAGGATATTAAAAAATAGAATCTAAAGCATAGTAATCAGACAATCTAAATCGAATTAGCTGGATGTCAACTCTATATAGAAAAAGGAAGCTACAGGGTTGCTAAAACTGCCGACTGGTCACTTAAGATCCATTTACACGACCTGATCGCTCAGCTGAGTTTTCGTCACCTGAGCAACTCAGGTGAGCAACTCAGTTCATCGTTTACGCATGTCTGAGTAGCTCAGTTGAGTCAGTTACAGAACCATTGCTTCATAAAAATTATCTAGTTCTAGATTGCCTATTTTGGTTGTTATATCCACAAGTGATTTGCTCTCAAGTTGTGCAGCAAACTTTTCCAAAGTGGCAATCCGTACGATCTGCTGCACCTACAATGTGGGATTGGAGGAGTCATACAGCGCAGGCTCAGCCTCGTACAAGTCAAAAAGGCGCTTTACATCAATTTTAATGTTTTATTTTAATAAGCCGTGATTTGACTTAAATCAAAAACCAAACCGATAGCCAAAAATCGATAACAATTGTATATCGAAAGCCAGAAAGTAGCAACGCTCGCACACTTCAATCAGGCAACCCTATGACGCTCAGCAGAGTGGTCAGGTCAATTCGAACCGGTTCTATTTCGCCTGATCACTCACCGTAAATCAGGTGCCTACTCAGACGCCTGTTTACACGAGCTGACAGCCACTCAGGCGAAAACTCAGCTGAGCGATCAGGTCGTGTAAATGGAGCTTTAGCTGGGCTAGTTCTCAAACAAACTAAATGTTTTCGCTCATACCCAGCGTAAAACTCGTTGCGCCGCTACCTTGACTGGCTAATCAGCTGATAGAGTTTAGCTGGGTAGAAGCAAATAAAAATCTTGTAATTTTTCCCCCAACCTACCCCAGCTTAAAGGTATTCAACAATGACTGCCGCAAAAAAACAACAACAAAAATCCCTATTAGCGCGATTTGAACCATCCCCACAACTAAGGCATTGTCAATGACTTCTAATCTCCACGTATCATCCAAATGCTCCTGCAGTTTCACTGGACACTTTTGAATCAATTTCATTGTAATCAAAGCACAAATTGTAAACACAGTCCAGTATGACCGTTTGATGGTTTTTTTCTGTTGAAGGGTGGTATTTTGGCGTTGAACAGTCACAATGTACCCCTGCGCTTTGCCGCCCATGTAAAGTTCTAAGACTTTGCCAACCTAAAATTAATGTCAATCAAATCAATGGCCATCTGCCACCAAATTATGTTTGTTTGCTTTGATACTCGCTCTTGTTATACATATTTCTCTCTCGCTTGTTCTATATTTAGACATTGCAGCTGCGCAGTCGCTCTCTCCAGCTCACTCGCTGCAGCGCAGTCGCCAGCGACGCTTTGGTCGCATTAGAACTTTTGTAAGAGAGCAGACGAGTCACTTGCACATGAGAACTCAAATAAACAAGTTTGTTAAATTCTTTGCGCGCCGTGTTAATTTCATTTGGTTGGTCTTAACTTGGCCAATCTCTCCACAGTACCCTTAGCTGACCTCAGCGTAATAAGCTGTGGTATTTTAGATAGGTCTAGATTTAGTTTCTCTGAGTACTAAGCTTTTAAATGGATATTTCGAATATCCTTTCTACCGGGATAGATATTTTCTGTGCACCAACCTTTGGATCATAACTTAAATTCATTGTAGGATGTAGCCATATACCCAATTTTCCATCCGTTCCAACCTAGACCTCTTTTAAAATCGATTTTAAGCCCCGAACATACCCAAAAACAATGTTTGGATGGATTTTCGTTAAATTCTCTATAAAATATACTCAATTTTTTGAGCTATGGACTGCAAAAAACTAGAAAACAAGGCATACAAGGCAGGTAAAAACTAGAGAACATACACATATGTTCATACTCTGATATATTCGTGATTTTTACGATTTTATTTTATAATTTCCCCATTTCATTTCGCCCTCAGGTCTCTGTGCCCATTGTGAGCAATGACAATTGCAAATCCATGTTTCTGCGCGCCGGTCGCCAGGAATTCATTCCAGACATCTTTCTATGTGCTGGCTATGAAACGGGCGGTCAGGATTCCTGCCAAGGCGACTCGGGCGGACCACTTCAGGTATATAGATAGAAAAAAATCAATTATTTCCTTTTTTGATAAATCGTCTCAACTTTTCTTTTCCTATCCACAGGCCAAATCTGAGGATGGCCGCTTTTTCCTAGCCGGCATCATTTCCTGGGGCATTGGCTGTGCCGAGGCGAATCTACCAGGTGTTTGTACGCGCATCTCCAAGTTTGTACCCTGGATATTGGAGCATGTCAGATGATAATGATGCTCATTCAACTTTTTGTTATTGTTTTAATTTATCAAGTTGTATATTTAAGTTTGTGTGATTTATCTTAAACGAATGTTAAGCTTAGTTAGCAGCAATTTAACAATTTAACAACATTGACACGCCCACACACACACACAACAGTCAAAGCCCAGTTAGTTAGTCTAGCGAAAATGTTTCCCTTAAGTTGCCGATTGAAAATTTTGATACTATCTTGTATATAGCCGAAAGAAAAAGTCATTTTCATATGTCCACATGTTGTTGGTATTTTAGTTTAGTAATATTTAAACAATTAACTAAATCTATTTTATATTTATAAACAAATTGCATACAAACATCATGATGTTGTATCTTGCCCAAAGAACAAGCTTATTTATAGAGATGACAAAAGCTCGAAAATAAAATTATTGAAATTATTGTGTAATTAATGAAACTTCGAAGTATGAAAATACAGCGAAAGAAAATCGATAAAAATGCGTTTTATTTATTATAGTGTGTTGAATTGTTCGCCGAAATTGAATATATAAGTGATTTAGTTTAGGTTCAATCAAGTAAATAACCAATAATTTCTAATTATTCTGCTGATGATCCTCTTGTACTTGCTAGAAAAATGTCAATTTCTCATTATTTGACAAGTTGTAAAATAATTTTGAAGTCCACTGATGGTAGTGAAATTACCTTGAGAAGTCATTAGCAAGCGCCTACATCCATGAAACAGTACAGTATAGGCATCCAGCTCTTTTTGGTGTATCAATGCATGGGTTGTCTATAGTTGTGAACCAACGCAATTTTTTAATATAGTCGCTCTCACAAGAATCATAAGGACCCAGGCGACGCCGGGTATTCAGCTAGTATACAATAAAATCGGACCAAAAACACCGAAGTTATATACGAATCAATTTTGCTTGTCGGAGAGAGGGAGTCTTGCATATTGCAAGTTGCATTGCCATTTACCGCGTGCGAGCGTGCGTGTGTGTGTGCATTTAAGAGTAATGTTTTTTTTTTTTGGTATGCGAACCATGGTTGGGTGATCTTTTAAAGATACATAATGCACCGTTGCACGGGGCATGCCCGATTCGTTCAATGGAACGCCTACGGACCAAAACCCAAGCCGCCTTCAGACCTGTTATTCTCCCGCCGGGACTGCCAATTGAGGTATTACTACGGCGGGCAGGTAGAGACATTTCGTCATTTCACCTAGTTTAGCTGTCTTGCAGCCTGTTCGTCAATCCTGACTTTTTTCATTATGGTTGAGCTGTGCGATGCAGCGTTTATCCACACATCCTGCGAGTTTACCATACTTTTTACCAGGCTTCTCGGTGTAAAGGGCTCTCCCGCACATATTTTGCAGACTCTACTCGGTCATTGCAATAAAGGCACCAGGGTGTATCGACGTGCTTAAGTCGGTGTAGGTACTCCCTAAAACATCCATGGTTTGTGAGCCACTGGGTCAGGTGATGCTTCACTTCTCCGAGGCTTCGATTAAGCCATTGCTCTATACTGGGAATTAGCTGGTGGGTCCATCTTCCTGTATCCGACATGTCCCATCTCTCTTGCCATGATCGGAGACTCGTGTTATGCGCCTCTTGCGCGGATATTCCTGTCCTTTGTACCTTAATAGCGATAGCCTCCAGGTCGAGTGGCATGCTGTTTGCTATTACCGCCTCTGGAGAGTCGGATACCGTTCTGAAGCCGCTTATGAGCCGAGTCGACATACGCCGGTGTGCCTTCCTGGCTTCGCGCGTATACGTCGGAAACTCCGTTGCCTCCTCCCAAATCGGAGCTGTGTACTGCATTGTGGACTTAGCAACTGTTGCTAGGAGCCGTCTTGTGGGGGGCTTGGGTTCTCCGATGTTTGGCATCAGCCTAGCCATTGCAGCCGCCGTTTTCGCTGTTTTCTCGCCCGTGTATTGAAGGTGTTCTCGGAAGTTTAGCCTCCTGTCGATTAATACTCCCAGATACTTCAGGTTATCAGCTGAGCGCTTCCTTGCGTCGCCTATCACTATCTCGATGCTTTCCACTTTTTTCCGGCTGCTTATGAGGACTACTTCCGTTTTTTGCTCTGCTAGCATTAAGCCTACTTGTCGGAGCCAGTTTTTGATAGACACAATTGGGCGGTTCATTTTTTGGGTCACTTCTTCCAGAGTCTTCCCAACAATCGTAACCGCTACGTCGTCTGCGAACCCGTGAATCGCTGATATTTAGTACTCCATTGTACATCACGTTCCATAAGATAGGGCCACGTACAGACCCTTGCGGCACTCCTCCCGTGATGTTATAAGTCTGGGGTCCTACATCTGTGTCATACATCAGGACTCTGTCCTCAAAGTATTGGGCGACTATTCGTGTTAGATAGTGTGGCATTCGCATTTCACTCATGCCGCTGAGTATATGGCTCCAATTTGCCGAGATAAATGGATTGCCAACATCCAGTGTGACCAGGGCGCAATATTCCTTCGATCCATATAACCATCGCGCTTATCATACAGCAAAATTTGACAACCCTTGGCACGTTTGTTGATGTCGGATTTCCCATGTAGCCCTAGTGAGGCAGGTAGATGTCGCCAGTGGCACGACGGTGTGGCGGTTCCAGTTCACAGTTTCCAGTTCACACTAGATCACACATCACTAAGAAGTTCGATACTCGATAAGAAACTCACTTACCCATTGTTACATCTCTAGCATATCATACAGTCACATATCTTAACTTACCAAGAAACACGGCGACGCCAACAATAAACCAAACCGGAAAAAAAAAGCAAACAATAAAAAATTAAGTGATGCAGCCTACCAGTAAATAAGTAGTTTACTTTTCCAAAACAAATTGCTATCAAAATAGTTTTAGAATTCAAAAGAAAATTAAGAAGGCGATGGTCTGCAAGAATTGACGCCGTTAAACCTTTCGCGAAACATCTTTCTGGAATACAAGAAGCACTTCACGAACTGAAGAAACTCAATTTGACAGCGGAAACTCTCCAGGATATCAACGGTATTCAAAAATACATGAATTCGTTCGAATGTATTTTGATGTTGTCGATTTAGTTCGAGATTTTTGAGTGCTTTCAATGAGAGAAACGTCGTCCTTCAAGCAAGAGGAGCTACTATAGACGTTGAAGTTGACAATCTGAAGACTTTCTTTTCAGATTTGCAGTTCATACGAAATCGATGGGGTCTCATTCTGAGTGAATGTAAGCTAGTCGCAAGAGGATGGAACAATCCTGAAACTTTGCCAACAATTCGCAAAAGAAAACGTGCAAAGGTATTTTTGGATGATGACGCAATTCCAGAAATGAACATCATTTCGGAATGACGAAGAGATTCAAAACAGTAAAAAATTTAAATGAAGTGTTTTCCTTTTTACGGAATTTCTCCACATTGGATGAAGATACTCTCCAGACGACTGCCGGAGAATTGACGAAGAAGTACGAAGCATGATTGGTGGGACAGTTTGGCCAACTGTTAACGCCAAGATTGAGAATGAACTGCCGAACTTACAGCGTTAAAAGCCCTCAAAAATTGTGCCAATGTATTTTTTACCAAATTTAACAAGCCAGGGAATAACCTAAACCAGCGATGTTCCTCCATAGCCCCCAGGGGCCGAGCGCAATTGGCTATTTACACGCACACGAGCCGACCGCATGCCGAAGTCGGGCATATGAGCGTAAGCAGAGCTCTCTTTGCCTTCATTCGCTGCCCAGCCGTCGTTGAGGGCATTTCAAAGCTGGGCTGTGTCGCTTTGATATCGCACACCAATATATCGATCTTCTTGAACATCGCTGACCTAAACTAAGCATTCAGTGTCATTCAACAAGTCGTAAATCAGTAATCGTAAATCGGATTTATCTGCTGAATAGGCCCATTATGTATGTATCTATACATTAACAAAGCTGAACATGATTTTCGTTATGTTGAAAAATATTTCTTATTAAATGGGGGCCGGTGATCTGTATATCCCCCGGGACCGTATTTCCTCTCGACGGGCCTGAATCTTAACAATTTTTGGAAAGTTCAAGGCCTACTTTTACCGACCTTTTATTCCAGATTCCAAATCTTTATTTCCAAGATATAGCGAAAAATGTTTCTCTTTCATATCTGGCGACATCTTCAAGTGCAATTCTCTGCCTTTTCTTTTCCAATGAGAAATTTACTTTCGCAAATAGTTCAAGACTCCAACAAACCCTCCATTTTCCATATCGTTTATTAATGGTGCTCCAAAAGTGCTCAAGCAATTGCCACCTCAGTGTTTGCGGAGCCAGCGGCCATATCGATCGCATCCCCATTCATTTTATATTTTTCGGTCATTGCCATGTTTTGCCCTTAGGGCCTATTCGAATGATTGGCACAATCGATTTGCCCGCAGAGAGACGTCGTCAATGTTGCCGCTTTCCAGCGGTTCCCAAGAAACAAAAGCGAATTTCACTTTTCAACATCTTCGGCCGGCGTCAATGACATTTGACACTGGTCCAAGTAGTTGAACAATTAATCACTAGAGCGGCAGATTCTGACCAAACAGCGCCCACACACAGACAGACCCAAAAAGAGCGGCTGCGATTTTCACTTTTGACAGGCTCAGGTTTATTGCTGGCGCAGACTAGCGAGATTAATTACCCAATTGAAAAAAGATCTAAGCACAAGTAAAAGGTAACTTGCAACGGGAGCACACACTTCACGGCCGGGGATTCGGCTTAAATTCTACTACTTCTTCTTGGGGAACAGCACCTCCTTGGCCTCGTCGACCAGATCCAGGGCCAAATACTTCAAGTCCACCAACGTGGTGGGGAACTTTTTAATGGGCTCAATGGGCACCTCCTCGCCGGGCTTAACGCCCTTGATGAAGTTGTAGGCTACGGCGAATATTTTGCGACCTTCGTGCAGCACCACGCGGGCATTCTCCTCCGCCTGCCTTGGGTAGCACATGGAGGCCACCGCCCCGGCGCCAATGCCGGTGTACACCACCTTCTTGATGAAGCCACCGCGAGCAGCGAATATGAAGCCGGCCAGACCGCCTACCACAATGGCACCACTGCGATGCAGCGAGTTTTGTGGCTCGTTCAGGAAGTCAATCGTTCGCTGGGTGTGCGCCTTGGCCGTATCGTAGTAGTCACCCACGACTCCAGCCTGATCAGCTACCACATTGTAGCCCGATTGCAGCTCTTCCCGCACATATCGCACTCCGCTCTCCAGATTCTCATGCAAGGCCGATTCCTTGGCCATGTGTCGCTCTGGCTTCTTGGGGCTAACCAGGGGGAAGCTTGATTAGTTACAGTTCCAAGTCGAATCTCTTGAGAAACTTACGTTTTCGGACGCAGGGAGCCATAGATGGGCAACTCACTGGGTCGACACACCATAGTATCCCCCTCCTGGCCCATTCCCAGTGTGTTTTGTGGCTCGTTCGTGGCTTTCTTCACGGCAACCGCTGCGAAGAGTCCCGTCGATATCGAAGATGCTGAGCGCAGCATTGTGTGTGAGTGTGTGTAGGTTTAGGTGTGTCTGCAATTGCAATACCGGCCCACCGTTGTGCAGTGTAAAACCAAAATTTAGTTAAAGTTTGTATTTCTATGCAAATTGTATGTGTTTTTTTTTTTACCTCAGTTGTTAAACATTGCGTAATGTGTCAAAGTACGTAACGATTGAAACCGTAACGACGTAATGGTGTGCGCATGCCACAGGTTCAATTATCGATACATCAACTTATCGATTGGTATCTCTTAACGATTTTTTTCGATTAACTGATACATTTAGGTAATTTTTTTAACTTGCCAAAAAAACGAAATTTCTCAGAAAAGTTAATATTTTTCAATTCTTCAATTCAGTCTGCGTAAAAACAAATTTCGTTTGAATAGGCTAATTTATGTGGCTGCAGGAGCTAAAAATGTGAACAAACCTCGCCCAACACACTTTTATGCAAATTTCTCTGGGGGAAAACGGACAATTTATTTGAGTTCAGCGCGTGAAAGTACATTAGGAATGTTGGCTATCTTCTCTGGTTAAAAATTCTTTTGTTAACTTGAGTAATCACTCCGTTAGAATTTTTTTTTTAAATAACGAGCCAAGGAAATTGCACAAATCACACAAGGGTTAAGAAAGACAGCAAATCACTGTGACTCTAATCGATATTCGATACATTCTTGTGAAAAGTATTCGGTATTTTTTGGTATGAAAAAATACCTATATATATCGATTACTAATTGACAAGACGCGAATTTGTTCGCTATAAAAACATAAATAAACATAATTTAAACCGACTGATAACACAAACAGGCCACCAAACATCAATGAACACACAACGGTCCAACCAAAGCACATGAAATACTTAAGAGAGCGCAGCGAGAGTAAGACGCTGGACGTGATTTTCTTTGCACCTGTGCCAGCGCCACCCACTTGTAAATGTTATCAGTGTCGAGGCGCGCTAAAACGCCCACAAGAGCAGCAACAACAACAACAACACAGGCAGCAACGAGTGGGCGCTCATAATAGGGCCAATCAAGGACAAAAACTGTGGACAGAGAGCGGAGAAGGTGGCGCTAACAAGGTAAATGAGATTTATAAATAAATGAAGAGGCAACGCAGCGCAGTAACAAGGTAATGTTTATTGACATTTAATTCTTTCTCGTTTGATGCACTTGCAGTTGCTGCTGCAGTGACAGCGCTGGGACAGAGGAGCAGCAGAGGGCAGCGACAAAACGTGCGCACAATACTAAAAAAGCAATTCTGGGGCCATGAACTCTTTAGCAACAGCAACAACAACAACAATTACAACTGAAACTGACTGACTGACTGAAGGCGAGGGAAAATACTTCCAACAAATACACAGAAATACGCAGAAATAACAGAAACCACAAAGCCAAGTGAGCAATAATACAACTCTAGTCATAAATTCATATGGAAGCGAACGCAGGCTCAAAGTTTAGGTGAGTCCAAGATTAAATTTATAAAACGAAATATAGCGGGACATACAAACACATATCATATGTACGCCCTTATATAACTGTGCAATCAGTTGATAGTAGAGTTGTGTCATTTAGCTCTTGTGTGGTTCTCATTTTCGGTCTAATGTTTAAAGAGTTTGTGAGTAATTTAGGAATCATTTATCATTTGAATCATTTGAACAAACTGCGGTTTGTTGAGACTATAACTCTACTAAACCATGGCGTAGCCTGCGGCTACTGTAGCCAAATTGATAACACACTAGGAGTCAGGAGGACTCAATTTCTATTGGAAAACATTCATAGAGGCCAAAAATAGTTCAATTTGGTTGCCAATATAACTTCTCTTCCAAGCGCGATATGCCATCAAAAATCAGCCATTTATAAGATTGTTATTAAAGATTATTTTGAAGATAAAGTTTAGTTCTTAAATTTCGTGGTTGAACCAAGAGTTCTTTTATACTGAACCAATAAATTAAGTCATTCGGGATCAATTCAAGCCAAAGCGGTGATAAAAATCGGTTGATCCCGGAATGGCTTAAATTGAACCCGACTGGGATCAACAGTTTGATCGCGGTTCTTGCCTTGTCGGATAAAAACTGATCCTTCTTTTCGAGCTCGATTTGAAAGACTTCATTTTGCTAAGTTGTGGATTAATTTTTAAATATCATTCAAAATTTCATTTTTTACTTACCTTATTGGGACTTGAACTCAGCCGACACCGCCGCAACGCGCCTTGCCAAAGCAGCAATTCGAATAGAAGGTCTGTAGGGGAATAGTGTTCCCCAGGCATGCCCCGGGGGGCCGAAAACATCCGGCAATTCACACCGAACGCTTGCCGAAGTAATGCATCAGTGAGTGTTAGAGAGAGAGACAGAAAGCCTCTCTTCTTGGAGAACGCTACTCTAGAACGTCGTGGTCCTTCGTGAGGTTTTGGGTGACAGAAAATTTAGATAATAACAATAAAAAAAATAATAATAATAATGCTGTGGTATAGCTGTCTTGAGGTCAAAAAAGAACACAGAAGTGTGAGTCAGTTCGTCCAATATATTTCGGTTGCATCAAAAGGATGCACAGGAGATTTTTGAAAATTTTGAATCAGGGAATGTAGTTATTATCTGGGAGGGTTTGTACACCAAATTTCAAGTCAATAGGTTTATTGGTTGACGAGTAATCTCCAAAGATACTAAAACATAAAAATTGATATAACTGTAACCCAAACTGTACCATGCACTGCTGATTGAAAATTAATAAGATTCATCGTATTTATCCGTTACCAAATTCATGAGACAAAATTCATACAAAATTTATAAGGCGAAAGTGCGGAAAAGCGTCGGAAAAGTTTGAACGGGGAAAATTTTATTTTTCATCCGATTGACTTGAAATTCGGTTTTTATGCAAAGTATGCGAAAAATTTGGACACGTATTTTCCCGATTTCGGAAAATCCCCCCACAAGGAAAATTCTCGGGAAATTCGATGTGCTAAAATCTACTTTTCATCCGATTGACTTGAAATTCGGTTTGTTAGGGCAGTAAGTGAAATAAATTGAGATGCGATTTTCCGATGCTAGAAAATTAGACAGTAGGGTCGGAAAATTCCCGGACAAACGTCGGAAAAGGGTCAATTTTTATTTTTTTATCCGATTGACTTGAAACTCGGTTTGTAAGCAAAGTATCAATCGGTATCAATAGCGATAGCGAAAACGGTATCGATAATGATAACAATAACGGTATCGATAACAATGACGGTAATGATAACGATCACGGTATCGATAACGATAAAGAAATCAATGACGATAGCGATAACGTTATCGATAACGATACAGAAATTAATAACGATAACGGTGTCGATAACGATAAAGAATTCAATAACGTTAGCGATAACGGTATCGATAATGAAATCAATAACGATAACGATAGAGATAACGGTTACAATAACGATGACGATAACGGTTATGTAACCCAAACCCGGTCGGAAAAGAAAAACTATATGGGTTTTATGTGATGATTTTTAATAGCTTTAATGATCCAGTATAGACTGACGGCGGCGTAGCGAAGCGCGCCGGGTTCTCTGCTAGTTGGATATAAACATAAGTGGTCCTCAAATTTGAAATTCGTACAGCCATGCTCCCATTTTCGAACTCGCAAAAGTTTTGCGGTTTGGAAAGCAAATTTAGTGGAAAAACTGGTTTCCAATTGAAACACTTTTGCGAATACGAAAATGGGAGCATGGCTGCTGTTTTCGACAATACATAATTTTATAATTTCCATGAAAATCTGTTTAGGTATATTTGTGTACTCTTTTATGTTGCTTCACTTTTGTTCTATGCAAATTCCGTGGGAGTACTCGGAAATAATAAGCTTAAAACAGAAAATTGTATAGCTCAAAAGTGTTGAAGAAAAACTTTAAAACTAAAGAGTGCTATTTTTGGCTGGACAGTGAAATAGTTGCATTAAATTCAGAAATTCCAATTTTTCCTATTGATTTTGTTTGCAAATGGTAAGACAGTGAATAGGTTTACTGAAATAAAGGCTTAACTGAGCATTAAAATAATATTAAATGGGTCGAAATTATAAATGCATTGACACATCAATTCGACGATCTCAGAACTTCTTTATTAATCGTGAACCATTTAAATCTTAATCGATTTCGATCTTAAACGAAATTGTCATTTGGAGTTCTTAGAGGGCGATTAGAAAGTGCAAAGCCATCTGGCAGTATAGCAGTATCAATCTTAAAAAAGAGAGAGAAAACTTTGCATTGGGTAATAAAGACAGGCAGGGCGATCAAATGGCAATAAATTTCATGTAAACTAACTTTACACCGAAAACAGTCAAGCATGATGCAGTCAATATAATGGTTTGGTGCTGCTTTTGGTGGCAAGGCATAAGCTCGACACATCAAATCGATACCAAAATGGATCGATTTGTTTACAAAGTTATAATGGAAACTGCTATGCTGCTGCCGTATGACAAAGACCCAAAACAGTTTTCAGGGAACCGAACCCTGTTGAGATAATCCTCATCACTGAACTAAACCTTTAAATAACAATATTTAAGCTAATTCCAGCTGGTAAACCGAACCGCAAGAAACCCGGCTTCCTTTCAAAAATGCTTAACCAAACCGAATACCACAAAGCAAAACAGTTCGATTCAGTTCTCTGTCGACTTTTAAGACGTATTGCGCTCAGTTTTAGACATTGCTACTTGTTACTTTGGGAATTTTTATCGGTTCCCTAAGATAAATATTTTTGGAACCTGTATAAGGGAGATCACTGACAGACCGAATTGACCTTAAGCGATTCTATATCGATGTCGCTTTTAAGACATCTTGAATTGTCAACAATTTGCAATTGCCATACGAACTCTAAATATCATCAGTCTGTTTCCTTTTCTTAAAAGTTGCTAATTAATTAGTCGTCAATTAGCAACTTCCAAGCCGCTTTTATAGAAATTCAATTTCAAAAGTTTTGGTAAATTCGTATATTATTAATAGAAATCATAATACTCCATAAAAGGTCACAAATAATGAGTGATCCATTGAATCAAATCAAATCCTTGGACCACTTAGCTCCAAAAACCATGTAATGGACCGAAACGGCGGTTCAAAAACTGTTTAAACCCATTAATATTTTCGAAGCTCCTGTTCTTGGATTTGAACCAAAATTCATCAGTGGCTTATGTTGGCATATTTGAGATACGAGTTTGCTGCTTGGTGGGATCCATTTTTAAACTAGTTTTAATGGAAAAGTAAGCAGTGTGTTCAATATTCTATGGAAAATTGTAAACAACTAAGACTAAAGTCGGTGGTAGTGATAAGCTAGCTCAATAGCTTTAAGTAGTTTACTTTGATAAGTGGTTTGCAAACTAGCCCCCTAATTTGGAATTTATCATTTATGAGTTATTGAGGGCTACTAAACTCACTAACTATTAATTTTTCATTTATTAAATAACTTTTTACATTTTTTTAGTGATGTCGACGAGTATGGCTTCAAACGCGGCAATAACTTTGATTACAATAACTATTCGAAATTTATGGATGGTTATCTGAGAACCTTAACTCGTCGTCGCATCAAATGGGAGGCTATACTGCAACAGGATTTCGATCTCAGCAATATTGATGCTAAGTTAAAGCGTTACATACGCAAGGGCATACCCGGGCCCTACCGTCCCGATGTCTGGATGAAAATATCTGGTGCTGCTGCCGCACAGAAACTGAACCCCAGACTCTATAAAAGTTTATTGGAATTGGAGCATTTCAATAAGGAAATCAGCGATTCCATTTCAATCGATCTACCTCGTACATTTCCCGACAATATCTATTTCGATACGAAAAAGGACAGTCTCTATAATATACTAATCGCCTATGCACATCATAATCGCGACGTGGGCTATTGCCAGGGTCTGAACTATATAGCCGGGTTGTTGTTGATTGTGACAAACGATGAGGAGAAATCGTTTTGGCTGCTCAAGCATATTGTAGAGAATATTGTGCCGCAATATCATTCGCATAATATGGCTAATCTGTTAAGAGATCTGGCGGTATTTAGGGAGCTGGTCATAAGAAGAGTTCCAGCGGTTAATCGGCATGTGGACAATTTGGGTAAGCTAAGCCAAAGGCTGCTTGGGAAAGCAATTTAATTGCCACTTGCTTTATTTCAGGTCTGCCCTATCCAGTGATAGCCAGCAAATGGTTTATATGCATTTTTGCTGAGGTTCTGCCCGTGGAGACGGTTTTAAGGATATGGGATTGCGTTTTTGCCGAGGGCTACAAAATTGTCTTTCGCGCCGCTCTGGCCATGTTTGTTACCCATAAAAACGCCATCTTGGAGTGCGATGATATTGCTGCATTAGCTAATCTATTCCGCGACATTATGATACAGGATAGCATTGTCACGGACTGTCACAGCTTTGTGGAGGCCATGTTTGCGTTGCGTTTGAAACGTAGCGAACTGGAGAGCTTACGCAAAGTGGCTGTATTGAATACCAATAACTAAGTTGGAACCAGGATCAAACCAAATATGGAAAACCAATTGGAGAAGCAATCGAAAATTCAATTATTAGAAACGTAGCTTAAATGTGTGCGTGTCTACCATATTTATGTAATGTTTTATGTATTGTGTATGTGTATTTTTATTCAACAAAATATTGCCTCATTGTAGCCAATGCATTTCGAGTATTAGTAAAAAACCAAAATCAAAATATGATACCAAAAACTTAACCACTTTACCGATGTACAAGTGTATATGTATGTGCGTAGCAGTAGCCAAAATTTATAGATGATATCTTCCGCATATAGACAAATATTAAGTAGCGCATTTAGTCTACGTTTCATCCAAAGTCCAAAAGCCCCAAACAAACAAACAAACAAACTTGTTGTGTTCTTAATTGTTTTCTTGTTGATCAAAGAAGTATTTATTTTTTAGTGTATAATTGATAAGAAGCTATATCCTTGTATATGTGTGTAGATAATTTCTAGTTTATATGTACACAAAACACGCAATTGCTTTTAAACTGCTATATAATAGTTGGCGCCTGTACACTGTAAGCTATCAACTGTAAACCGAAACTCTACTTTAATGTGGTTCTGTCTACATTTGGCGTGCAATACTCACTATTTACAAACTGATATATATCCTGAAATATGATTTGAGGAATTGATTTGTTACCAGCGAACAACAAACACACAAACTGTCAACTAGAGAAATGTGTTAAACAAAAATGCTTTTTGAAATAAATACGAAAACTATGGCTATTTGTTAGTAACTGTAGAAATTTGCGAGTTTTGTTTTCTGTGAGTGGGTGAGACTTCTGTTTTGGATTTATGTAGCCTCATCGATTGAGCTGAATTTCGTTGTGGGGAGGATAAAAATTTCTTTTCCTTTCTTCCTAAAATACCACACAAAAACCCCCCCTTCCTTAAAAAAAAAAAAGTCAACATCTCGACGCAGGCGACAAATCACAGGGAAGACCGGTGCCAGTGGGCGGCTAGGTTGTGTGTTCAAGTCCCCGTCGAAGCCTAAATTGTTTTTAATACCCTGTTCTCAATAAAAATGGGGAAAAGGGGAATCATGAAGTTGTGCAAATGTATGTACCAGGGAGAAGGAAACCTTTTCGACCACATAAAGAATATATATTCTTGATCAGCGTCAAAAGCCGAGTCGATGTAGCCATGTCTATCTGTCTGTATGAACGTGTCGATTTCAGAGACTATGAGGAATGTGAATACCCTATGCAGATCAAGTTTGTTTCAGATTTGGAAAAATTCTCCCCTCCACCCTTTAACCGCAAAGACACAATTTTTATGTTAGAGCCTTTTGACCTAATATAAATCAAGACCTATATCAATTTGCGTTTTCGAATATGGCGACCGTTTCCAATGACACAACACAGAGCTCCTCAACATTATTTAGGTTTGACTAAAATGACGTCAAAAACTGTGAATGCATTGACTCTTTCTAACTTTTGTGAATTGAGATATGGGTTAAAATGTAAGTGTACCAACTCAAAAATTTGAAAAATTCATAATAAACAAGGAAGAAAGCCGGTCAAGACCGACTATAACATAGTCTGTACCTGTGAAGTGCTGCCCATCACCGTTGCAACCAGTGCTGTCCACATTTGTTTGTTTTCCCAACCCTTTGGCGATAAATAATCTTGATTTCAAAATATGTCCAGAAGGTTCAAACCGACTATCTATAAAACTGACGAAGATATGACGTATTTTCTAAATTGCGGGCGGGAGGGGGCGTGGCAAAAATTGAAAATAAACTTGATCTGAATGCAAGTATAAGAAGTTTTTGTCCCATAAACGTCAAACCTCTATACATTCATACGGACAGAGAGACGGACATGGCTGTATCGACTCGACTGTTGATGCTGATTAAGAATATGTATAGTTTATAGGGTCGGAAAAGCTCTCTTCTGGCTGTTACATACTTTTGCACAAACTTATTATACACTCCGAAAATTGTTTTCTTAGATTTAAGAAAATCTAGCCATAAAATGGGTTTGCCTTTAATTTAAGAAAATTTTCCTAAATTGGTGAATTTTTGACCTGAATTTTAAAAAAAACTAGCCATTAAAATATAAAGGCCTAAAATTTCCTAAAAATAAGAAAAAACGATGCACTCGTCTTTACCTAAAGGTAGGCAAAAAAACGATGCACTCGTCTTTACGTAAAAACAAGAAAATAATTTCGTAAATTTTAGGAAAGATGCTTGCAGTAACGAGCTTCGCGTTTGACGAAAAAACGTATTTGAGACCTCAGTGCATTGTTAAAAATATCGGAAAAATATAGAAAATTTTAAAAACAACAAAACTAAAAAAACAAAAGAAAAAAAAAGAGAAAATGAAAATAATTTGTATGGAAATGCCTTGAATGGGATTCGAACCCACGACCTCGCGGCTGCACGGTAAATGTCTTGCCATTCTACCTCCGGTCTTTATTGCATTCTTTACTGTCATTTCGCCACCGTCTCGCGCGACACTGTTGTATCGGTAAGCGTTAAGATGTCCGTCGTTCGTGTTATATTTAAGAAATTTTTTTCTAAATTTGAAACACAAAACCCTTGTTTCAAAAAAAATAAAGTTGTATTTTTTGTGAAAAGCCTTTTCTAAAATTAAAGATAGTTAACGACTCTGGCCCTTTTTAAAAGGAATTTTTCTGGTGTACTCTGTGTACCTCTCTGGTACAAAGTAAAAAAATTTCATATAAATAATTTTGGCCGCCTTATGGGGTATTGCTGCTGGGCAAAAATGGGGCTTAGATATTTAAGAATATGGTCCTAAAAGGATTTTTTGAAATTCGAAATACTTTAGAAGATATTGCCAACTTGCCTATAAACTGCAAACTTTAAACGTGTTTTTTTTCTTTGAAACTTTTCTTTTTTTTTTTACACAAACAAAAAAATTTCCCAAAATCGATTTTTCGATGGCCGCCATTGTGTAAAAAAATCGCAAAATTATGATTGAAATAGGGGCCGGAATACATCTGTGCTGAATCTAACGCCGTTTACTATTTCCATTTCAGATGATCCGAAGAAAAGCGTGATAACCTTTTTTTGACTAAAAGACAACTGAAAAGTTTAGTCCCGTTTTTGTGTGCTCTTCGATTTTTTGACTTTTGAAAAAAATGGATCAAAGAATATGTGTTAAATTTTGCGTTAAAAATGAAATAAAGTGCTCCAAAGCGGAAAGTGCACTTTGTCTCAAAAAAGTGTTTATAAGTGGTACAAGCGTTTTACAGAAGGCTGAGAAGATGTCGAATCACTATTAGGGAAGTTGAGGGGGATGTTATCATATTAATCGGCTCATGCCATTCAATTTTCTCGAATGTTTTGGGCATTCAACGTGTGCCAGCGAAGTTTGTTCCGAATTTTTAAATTTTGAGCAAAAGCAACGTCGCATTAGTATCGCTCAGGAGTTGTTGAATGCCGTCAACGACGATCCGGGTTTTGCTCAAACGGGTCATAACTGGTGACGAAAAGTGGGTATATGATTATGACATCGAAACCAAGGCCCAATCGTCCCAATGGAAGCGGCCAGATAAGGCAAGACCGAAAATAGCACGCCAAGTTCGATCAAATTTGTAGGTGTTGCTCACTGATTTCTTTGATTACAATGGTGTGGTGCATCATGAGTTCCTGCGAAGAGGTCGTACCAACAAAACACGATAATGCACCAGCTCTAACATCAATGCTTGTTCGTGATTTTTTGGTCAAAAACAACACCGTAAATCAAGCCTCAACCACCGTATTCACCAGATATGGCTCCCAGCGAGTTTTTCCTATTCCCAAAACTGAAGAGACCAATGAAAGGAAAGCGTTTTCTAGACCTTTTAATTTTTTAAAGATGCATTGAAATGTGCTCTGTCGCATATAGCTCAAAAATCCAGATATTTATTCCTCCATAATATCGAGAATGCCAAAACTTCTACAATGATGCAATTTTGTTCAGTGCAATCTATGTTAACATAATCAGATACAAATAGACCTGCACCAAGATCACTGTTGGGCTGTGTAATCCATGAAAATCCGTGCCAAAGAATAGTGGTAAGTAAAAAAGTAAAATCGGCTTGTCAAAATGACAGCAGCCCCGAGGGGCCAAAGCCCCAATCTCTTGGCTTGTGCGCTTCTAATTTTAGCACAAGAGAAAGGGACCCTACAGTTTTTGAGAGGCTTTTCATGGCTAATTACTGCAATGCTGGCGCCAACAGCAAGAGGTGTGGCCGGGGTAAAGTTTTATTCAAAGAAAAACAACTTTTTCATTAGAGTTCCGGGCGGGATCGAACCCACGACCTCAGCTCACAGTCGCGCACACAACCGCTGAGCCACTCCGGCCACAAGAAATAGTGGTAAAGGGTGATTTTTTAGCAGCTTTCGGATTTAAAAAAATACTTAAAATTCAGTAAAATGTATGAAATCTTTATTTGAGTCGATATATCGATCTATATAGTTTAATGTTTAAAGATGATTTCATGTAAATGTTGACCGCGGCTGCGCCTCAAATGGTTCATACGTTGCGTCCAATTTTGGCATACTCTCTCCTACGTATCGGCAGGTATGTTCCGAATAAATTCTTCAATACTTCCAGTGCGTCAACTGTTGCCGGCTTGTTAACATATCCCCACAAAAATTAGTCTAAAGGCGTAATATCGCACGATCTAGGAGGCCAATTGAGCGGCCACAGACGTGAAATAAAGTGTTCCCAACTCGCCTCTCAATTGGGTCAATTGTTTTTTTGACCGTCTTGTTGAAACACATGTCATATTTTGGGTAAAAAGTTTGTAACAGTGCATTTTTCTAGATGCATTGGCAGTCCTTACAATGCCCTTGGCTGCTCTTCACACCAAATACGGCAATTTTGTTTGTTCACTTAACCATTCAACCATGAGCTTCAGACGCTAAGTCCAAGAACAACATTTGTGGATACAGCTGCATATTTTTCTCTGTCCGCATCTACGTATTCGTGTTGTGGTTTAATAATGTTAATTGTTGCGAAATTTAGCAAGATTAAATACTTTCTTGCAATTCAAACGAGATGAATTTTAATTCAATAATCTGCAAGCGTTGTTCGTTTGTAGGTCGATTCATGATTAAACTAACATGTTTGACTTAAAATGTGACACAAAAACTGAAAAACAGTGTTAATGACTCACCATTTTAAAATCAGTGCCACTTGTTAATTTTTCAAAAACAAGTATTTTATTGGATTACGACTTCATAGTTTATTAAGCATCAATCTATATTTATGTGATACTCTCTAGTTAATTAATCATAGTTAGATTTCTGGAAGCTTAATAAAATCTTAAAGCTTCAATATGTACGGAATGATTTGTTGAGACGGTTTTCAACCATTGGAGTATTGTAGCAAAAACTGTTCTACATATTTAGGAGAAGCTTCCAATAATACTATATTGCATTTGTGTCTTTGGGTTTTCCTCTGACGAGCTTAGCTCAATGACTAGTTAAAATTTCCTTTCAGCTCCAATTTCCATCCTATGGCATGCCACAGTGTGCACCACACATGGGTTCCGATGACAAAGCCAAAGAAGTGAGCAGAGTTCTGCGTCCCGGATGTACACCCAAGTTTTCCCAATTAATCCAGGAAAGCCGAGCAGTTAAATCTATTACAAAACTTGGCATTAGTTCTTTTTCGTAACTAAAATTTTCCATTATCTTACCGCTTGTATTCCAATTGGCGCGATCTGCCTTGATCTCACCGCGCAGACACTTCTCCACATAAGTCAAGGGATCATAGTCGGTTTGCAGCACCTCACGCAGCAAGGAGATATAGGCAATGGCCAGTCGTAGAGTGTCAATTTTGCTCAACCGCTTCTCATACGGAAATGTGGGTACATGGACGCGTAGCTCATCGAAGGCGGAATTTATGCTACTGCAGAGTGCAAGGAAGAAGGGAAAAATGCCGGTTAGTGGACTGCACTGGAAGTGATGCAACTACTAGCTAAGATGTGTAAAATGGAAAAGACCATTTAGTGTACCCAGTAGGTGCGGACCTCTGGATGCGTTTCCTTTCCCGCACATTGGCCTGTTGACGCTGGATCTTGTAACTGGAAGCAGCGGCTGTGGATACAGAACCATAGCCTGTATTAGAGGGGCCAGATGTGACGGGACCACCTCCTCCTCCTCCAGCTCCGGCAGCACCGCCACCACCACTGCTGCTGGCACTGGGACTATTGCACATCATGGGCGTGGCACTGTTGGAATTATGCACAGCCAAATGGTTGGTTGAGGAGTCAAGTAGATTTTCTGCAACATCTTTGTTAGCGTGGTCTCTGTTAAGGTTTTCTTTTGGAACTCACCTCCACCATGCTGCAAATAATGCTGTTGAATGTGGCGCAAATTGTTTGAGCTTAAACGCAGACCAGAACTGCCGCCGGTACCACCACCACCGCCGGTGCTCTGATGCTGACCCGCATAAATGCACGATGGCAGCTCATTGATCAGATCATCGTCAAAGTTGTGAAAGGGTAAATGACTGCATAGAGAAAAGAAGTGAAACTATTAGTTTTCAATTGGGGAATAAGTCAAATGGATTTGCCGACGGCATCACCATAAAGGACTTATTCACTAGACCAACAATGGTCGCTTATTAACTCGCTCTTTTGTGACCATTTGGCTAACCAGTTTTTTTTTAATGACAGCTATTTTATATATTCAACCGATTTTCATCAAAATGATCGAAATTGTGCTAAATCAGATAGCACAGTTCTACAGTAAAAAGTATCCCGAGGATCTTAACTAATTCTAATTAACTAATTCCTGTAGACAAACCCATCCTGAATACGAATTAGAAGGTCAAAGTCAAAATTTAGTTTCCGTTTCCGAGATATTCGCGGAAAACCATTTTACCAACTTTGGACCGTTTTAGAATTTTTGTAGGCCACACCAAGCATTAATTTGTGATTTTATGAAGCCTCTAGGATAGTCATCATGTCAATGCACCTGAGAAAAATCAAACACGCGGTATAAGCAATGCTAATGGTGTCGAAATTGGCCTTCAAAGTCCAATTTTACTTGATTTATAGCAATTTCGTCAAACTAAGCCACCTGCCACAAGCCATATGATCAGTTCCCAACTGTTAAAAGTTCTGATTGCATGGAATTGGCTCAACGATCAGGAGTCATTTAGCGAAACGCCTTCTGATGATTGGATTGGATATCCATGAAACAGCTGTAAGGGTTTGTCCACGATCTTTTTGGTTTGTCAATGCATAAGTTGTTTATAGTTGTGAACAAACGCAACTTCTTGACCTCGAGCCAGCTAACTCGTTACTAATTAAACATGTAAAAGGTCGCCAAATAAATTGGAAAAAAGTTTTTTTTACAGTTTCGCGTACGAAACCCAATAAGCCAACCCTATTAATCCAACGAGAAAAGCTAAGGGAAATTCTGCAGAATAAAGGTTTACCTTAAAATATGTTTCATGTTGTTAAGCCGCATATTTACTATAGATTCTGTTATTATACACTTTACCAGAGGTACACAGACAGGCCAGTCGGAAGGGGATTCCGGCCCGGGGGTTTTTCTCATGTTGTACATAGCTTATTTAGATTTTCGGCAAGAATCCGGGCACCTCTCAGAAGTCCAGGCCGGGGGAAAAAAACCCCGGACCACCCAGTTTGGTTTCTTTATAACTTGAATATCGTTCATCCGATCTTTAAAATTCTTGAGCGGATCGATGCAGAATCCCGAAAATTAAATATGTCCAGAAGGTTCGAACCTTCTAGCTATAAAACTGTGAGAGATGTGACGTTTTTTCGATATTGCGGGGGCGGGAGGGGGCGTGGCAAAAATTGAAAATAAACTTGATCTGCCTGCATGTATAAGAAACATATGTTCCACACATGTGAAACCTCTATCTCTTACCATCTCTGAGATCTGTTAGTTCATACAGACAGACAGTCAGACAGACGGGCGAACAGACGGACACTTTTCCACAAACTTAATATACTCTGTGTACCTCTGGTACGTGGCCGGGTGGCTCAGCGGCTAGTGTGCGCGACCGCTGTGCATGAGGTCGTGGGTTCGATCCCGCCTCGGAACATCTAATGAAAAGTTTTTTTCTTTGAATAAAACTTTACACCCGTCCACACCTCTTTGCTGTTGGCGCCAGCATTGCAGTAATTAGCCATGAAAAGCTTCTCAAAAACTGCCGTTCGGATTCGGCGTTAAACTGTAGGTCCCTTTCTCTTGTGCTAAAATTAGAAGCGCACAAGCCAAGAGATTGAGAGAGGCTCGGCTTTGGCCCTTTGGGGCTGTGTCATCTTGACAACCTAATTTTACTTTTACTTACCTCTGGTACAGAGTATAAAAATCATGTGAAACATGGGCCAATGTTTTAAATTTTTGACCAACCTTGAACCGAAATACAACTACCGCAGCAACAACAACAAGAAAATTTATAATGTTAATTTTACCGATTACGTACCGAATAAAATAATCGCTTGCAGATACCACTTCAGTTTTTGGGTAATTTTATTTTTCATAAACCCTTAAAAAATGGCACCTGAAGAGATAAAGTAACCTTAATTAAAAAGACCAACCGACTTATTAAACGGTCGGTAAAATCGCCAAACTTGTAATATTATTGTATCAGTTTTGATTATGAATTGAAGACGGGTAAGTAGTAAATTTGCTCAAATGAACTATGAGTTCTGACCAGGGATTAATACCGAAAAGATTTTCGGTTCCGGTACAGGTACCGGTACGACCCGAAATGAATGTTTCGGTAAAAGTTTCTATTTCGGTTTTTAATTCATTTCGATTTTCGGTTTCGTTACGGTACCCAGTTTTTTATTTCGGTATACCGGTACGTACCGGTAAAGTCAGAGAAAATTTTGAGAAAATTTTTCAAGAATATAAAGAAACAATATTCAACATAAAAGTTTCAACCGTTTGACATTGAAAGAAAAATTATGATTGCTTTTTACATTTCGTATTATTTTACGCAGTTGACATTTAAAATACTGTAATGAAAACAAATTGCTGTCTAGAGTCAATTTGGTTTCTATTGCCAATTTATTGTGCCTAGAATTCAACACCTGCGTCTCGCTCTCACCCATTTCAATTCTCATAAGAGCATTTGCTGCTAGAAATTGTCCGTAGATCACTGATTATATTTATCACGAGCCATCTAGCGAAAGACTACATGTATGAGATTATACATTATATGAAATATTATTGTTCCGAAATATTGACCTTTATATGTCCAAGTCTTATTTATAGAACATATCACTCTTGTGGTTTGATCGCAGTAACATAATTTTTACGACGCACACGCAGTCTTTTTAAAATAACATCGCAAAATGATCATCAAATGAGAATTCTTTGGCTCATATTTTGGGTAGCCACATAAAAGCACCGATATCATAAACAATGGTCAGACAAAACCAAAAGGAACGCTCTCCGTAAGCCGTTAAACAACAGAAGTTGCTCACAGGCAACGTTGGGGTCGAAAGGGTTAAAGAGGTTAAGATATCCCAAAATTAAAGGTATCATTGTATAAAGGTAGTCGCTTCACGTCTTAAATCTCGTCACTGAAGTGTACCGAACCGAACAACATTTTTAATAACCCATCGGTTCGGTTCACTAGTGCAAAAAAGCGGTTCGGTTTGGTTCAGAACTGGTTTGCATCCCTGGATATACGTGCCACTTTCCATATAAAGCAGCGAGCATTTGTTGTAAATTCAAGGGTTCACGTGCTGAAATCGCAAAAGTAGGGTGAAAATGGGAGCATGGCTGTATATGAAATATGTCCAAGGCTTATTTATATAATATAGCACTCTTGTGGTTTGATCGCAGTAACATAATTGCATTCAATGTGGTTGGGTCCATACGACTGCTAAGCGGACCACCACTTTAGAATGTTTTCATGGTTTCGAATAAGCTTATGTGCAGGAAATTTGTTAATGGAATACAGTAGCTTATTTGTTGTTGTAAATTTTGTTTCATGCAGCATCACATATGCATCAATTTCGTCGGCGCTTTCAGATAAGGTACTATTAAAACATTAATCATTAAGCAGTGATTGATCAGCAACCGACGAAACTTTAGCATAGATATTTGTTAAAAGAATAATTCAATTTTTTTTCGCGTTTCGTTATACCTTGGGTCAAAAAATATTCCACATAAAAAAGCATTGTTTTCATTTCTCTCGCTTTTTTGTTTCCTGTCCGTGCGATTTTGCTAGAGAGGACGCATTTTTAAGTGTTTCCAATTTGCAGTGTATTCAAATGGAATACAAATCACCCAAGCAATAGATTTCGCGAACTGAGTCCCATTATTTCCAATGTAGAAGAATGTCGTTATCAGCGTCCACAAAATTGAAGAAATGTTGAAGATGTCTTTTGGCAGACGTTTCACGCCTTCTTAGAAAAGTGTAGAAAATTTAATATCGTGTAAAGGACGCCTTATGATTCCTTCTTCGCGTTACAAATATCTGACCAAAATGACGATGCGCTATGCAAAGGTAAAAGAAACCGAAACCGTACCGGTACCAAAGTTTCGGGTTTGTTCCGATTCCATTGGTTCCAATAATAACGGTAAACGGTATTCGGTTCTCAATAAAAAAAGTGGTTCCGGTACGTGATTTGAAACGGTCTATTTCGGTTAACGGTTCCGGTACCGGTACTTATCCCTGGATCTGACTATTATGAAGACATCCGGATGATACGGGTGGTGAAGATTAAACTTTAGATTAAAATGAGTTTAGATTATCATGAAGATTTAATAGTTGATTCGTTTTCAGTTTAAAATACTCAAGGAATCGTAGCATGCGATTGATCTTGTTCCTTTATGTTGTGAAACATCAATGAGTCCAAAAAACTTCCGCAAATTTAAAAAAAAGTTAAGATGCATTTCTGGACGTTTTTCTACTTATTTTCAGTGAATTTTTAAAAAGATTTTTTATGAATGCACGCAAATTTTGCTTGTATTGAAGCGTTTGTTGTTTTATGGCTCACGTATTATAATATAATAATTGTTACAATTTATATAATTAACTTAATGTAATTATTAAAATACAATTTTCCACGAGACCCCCAAAAGTATGCTAAGAAACTAATGGAAACTCTTAGAGCTGATTACATTTCTTTGATAACTGCTCCTATTATTTTTGATGTCTAAAGAATGAGTTTATTGTATTTTGAACCACTAACATTGAGCACACTCTGAACTTCTTAAAGAGCTTCTTGCCCAACAATCATGAAATTTTGTAGAATAAATATTTTTAGATCTGTCATTGTTACAAAATGTTTTCCTTCTTTCTTTCTTCCTTTTGCAAATTTATAATCAATATTTTCAAACGATGTAGTAATATGGAAATGTATTAAGTCACTGTTCCGTCAACCTTTTCTGCCTCACCTTATGGGCGGCGATGAGGAAGAATCTGGTAATTGATTGCGCGACATTTTTCTTTCTCTTTACTTCTGAATTCACTTCACTTTAAAGGATTTGCGCACTTCCGTTGTCCAATAGGTTTAAATGTTCAATGAGTTCACCTCTTGGGAATTCGGTGCCTTTTATAGTTGCACACAAAAATCCAGTTGGAAATGCCACAACTCCAGCCACCAGCCAGTGTTTAATTCTTGTTTGCTGTTAACCACCCCTAAGCATCCTGTGAGACCATTCGCCGAATGACTGAATTCTATGGGCGGAGCTTGTCAAGTATAGGGTGATTCTCCCCAACAAAACGGAGGCTGTGAGAAACGAAATGAGGCATATTTGTTTGCAAAGGCGCTATGCAATTATGGGTAAGTGCAGGGTGAAGTTCTTTTTCGGAAGGCAGTTAATTATTGTGGTAGATTTTTAAAGAAAGCGAGAAAGGTTTGAAAGATAAAGGAGTTTATTTATTAGATAGATATTACAATTCAGATCTTTATGTTCCTTAATTTCATAATCCAAAATAAAGAAATATCTGTAGGTACAAAATATTATTTACAAAAGTAACAAATTCTTATACGTGTTACTCGTAGAGTATAGTCGGAAAAGTAGAAGTAAGTTAACTTTCCCCTATTTTTTGTTTACAGAATGACCTAAACTTAATTTAAGGCAACTCAAAAGACAGGACTTATTCCCATCCTTACTCTTAAAAGAGTTCAGATGAGATCTCTTTTGCCTTTCATTCATTTACTTTACACATTTTCCCTGATGTAGCGCATCCTTCTGCCGATATAGCCTACCACTTTTGTTTTCATTTCCAGAGTTGGGCTTTGAGCTTCCTTCACCTGTTTTTGACATTTTGCATTATATTTAGCACAGCAGGCAGCCGCCATGTTTATACCAACTTCTTGACAAAAACGGAGGCCAACCCAAGAGACAGACTAACCCTACGCCAAGTCCTGCATAATTTTTACAGCCATATGTGAAGCAACTTGTTGAGGAATCGTCTGTTAGTAATCTGAGCCTGGCATAGTGGTGTACATCCAACCTGTTGAGATTTCCCACGAGACCACAAAAACTATAGCAATTAGATCAAGCGAAAGATAGTCGTCATGCAGTTACATTTCACGCATCATTTAACAAATCATTCTAGGTCCAGGGATCATCCTGTCACACTCGAAACCGCAGCCATTGTCAACAACATTCACGGGGCAATTGTGAAAATTGAATTATGTTTATTTGATGTTTTGGTTTGCTCGCAAATTAGCTACGTCAGAGTCCAAGTACCAGCTTTCCAGTTCTGCCCCGCCCCGCCAGCCGACTGGGTCGCGTGTGCTAACCCGAGGCGCGAAAATCCCGTGCAGTTGAAAACGGGGCGAACAATATGTCAGGGCGGATGCGCAAACCTTTTCATTACCAGACAAATTTGTCGGCACACGCGTCGGCGCACACTCCCGTGAGCGAGATCTAGCCGCACCCCGCCAACTGATGACAGTAATCAGTTTTGATGCAGGGTAAGTGCCTGGTGCCGGCAACTCTCAGCCCAAAGCTGACATCCTTAAGTGAAATCTTGTTACAAACCAATGTAAACACGATTGTTAATTTAACTTTTGCAATCGCCAACCCCTGCCCTGCCTGGCTGGTCGCTGTTGTTTGGTATGCGGTGGATATGTCATCGGGGCCACAATTAAATTATCGCATTTCAAACGAGAGACTGCGTCGGGCGAAATCGCTGATAATCGCCTAGACTGAGTGTGGGAAAAACAGAAATGGAAAATAAATACGTAAGTCCTTTTTGATTTGCATATTTTCCAAGAACTTCCTAAGCCATTCAGACATATTAATTGGGCATATATTTGGTGGGCAAGGCTTAGGAGGGGATTTGGTCAGATTAAGCGTTGGGAAAACATTATTTACTATATTAACTATGTTAAGATATGTTTCAAAAGGTTGGTTATTATTTTTTAATTGTTCTTCAGATAAACCAATTAATTGAAATTACTCTTTTTCAAGTTCAACGTACAACGATAACGTCAAAGTTCTTTGAAGCCCTGTCTATTTTTGGTATACCAGCAAAGTACTTTCGACTTAGCATGATGACGTTGAGAAGCACACAAAGCTCCGTCAAAAAAGGGAAAAACCTCTCTAAGTCTTTCGATACCAAAAGATGTTTTAGGCAGGGTGACACCTTATCGAGTGACTTCTTTAATCTGCTGATGGAGTTTATACTGCGCCAGTGCCCAAATGCTAACAGAACGGGTCAGTCAAAACTATATTCTTTATAGAATGATGTGTTTCTCTGGCTCAAGGCAAATAAAAACACAGAAGTATGTGTTACATTATCCAAAATATTTCGGTTGCCACATCGGCAACCATCATCAGGGACACTACAAAACAATTTACCAATTAACAATTTTTTCCACCTTTGGAAACAGAATTTAAAGCAGAGAGCAGCACAAAAGTTGCTCTCAATTTCAGTAGCACCGACTGCGTCGCGGCGTAGGAAAGCCAGCAATGCAGCGGTGTGTCGGTGCAGCGCTGCTTTGAGATTTTTCGTATGCACACGAGATAGGAATGTGCCTGTCCCTGATTTAAAGGCAAAAACTGAACATAAGGTCCATATCAAAATTATAAGACACTTTTATAACTTGCGTTTCCTCCCTCGCAAAATCTTTCTGAACTGGAATATTATAGAAACAGATATGACGAACGAAAGGAAAACACATACGCAATGAAAATTTACCGTTGGTTGCGATTTTTATCATTGCTTGGAAAATTGCCGTTAATTTTGCGTTCAAGTCATAGAAATTTGTCAGCTTGCAGCTGTATCAGAATTATAAGACACATAACGAAAACTAAGGCCAGACTGTTAAAAACAACTCCACTTGTAATTTTTTTTTGTTCACGATTGTAATTAAAGCAATTTGAAATAAAATGGGTCGATCAACACTGCTTTGTGAAATTGGTCGCACAGCTATTGCCAATTTTTTGAAGAATCCTGAAGAATACGGAAAAAAATGTTGTACTGGACGAAAACCAGTGTTAAATGACCGAGCAATTCAACCGCCTCATGCTCCCAGCTTGCGGCACTCAGCGCAAAAAATGTGTCCACCATGACGGTTAGAGAGTCTTAAATAAATCTGATCACATTGTGAGAGGTGTACTTAAAAAAAATCCTCATTTGACAGCCCGCCACAAAGCAGCTCGGATCGAATTTGCTTTAGAAAACTTTTCAACAAACTGGGCCCCATTAATTAATGTCGCATTGTTAGTTTTCATATTTCTAATCAATATTAATTTGTTTAGGTAATTTTTTCGTATGAAAAAAAGTTTAATCTAGATGGTCCAGATGGATTTCGTCATTACTGGCGTGGTTTAAGAAAGGAGCCCCTTTACTTTTCGAAGAGAAATTTTGGTGGTGGGTCAGAAATGGTATGGGGAGCATTCAATAAGTTTGGAAAGCTGGATTTGCAATTTACGAGCTCCAGAATGAATAGTGCAGCCTACACTCGAGTCCTAGAAAAAAATTTGCTCCCCTATTTAAATGAAAACCGGGAAGTTCCCTATATTTTCATGCATTACAATGCCCGAATTTACACAAGTCGGGTCACACAAGCTTTTTTACAAGAGTGTTCGGTCGAATTATTGAAATGGCCAGCATGCACACCAGACTTAAATCCAATTGAAAGTATTTGGGGAATCCTCGCACAAGGAAAACACAAGCTACGACAGTGTAAGCAACCTTAAAAGTGCGATTTTAAGAGAATGGAACCTCCTTGAACCGCGTTTATTAGTGAATCTGATAGATTCAATGAAAAAAAGAATTTTTGATGTTGGAAGATGTAGGGGATCGACAACTAATGCCTAAATTAATTTTGATAAAATTGAAAATGTCACTTATTTTTTATTTTGCTAATATATTTGAGTTGAATCGTTTGTCTGCATCGTTTTAATATAAGTGAGCGACGGTTTATGCAATACGGTAATATATCTTAAAAACCATATTCAAAATACAAGGTGTCTTATAATTTTGATATGGACCTTATTTACGTACATTATTTTACACGTCTGTACCGTCTGACGTGGAGTTTCATACTGAGCTTTCATTTGGACAACAGGTGCCTATAAATGTGAGCACAGTTTTCTGTGTCTGTTGTGTAGTTCAGTCGCTTGTCCGTTGGTGTGTTTATAATGTGAAGCATCTCGAGAGTGAACCGTTTACTGTAATTCGATTCTTGTTGTAGGACTGTTGTTGCCTCAAAATATGGCGAGTGTCCACTCTCCATACAGTGTGTCGCAAGCGCCGTTTTTTTATCGTTGTTTGATGTATGAGTTTATAGTCTGATTTATGTTGGAAAATTCTTGTTTTAAGTTTCGATTTAGTTGTTCCAATGTATAACTTGTTGCAACTGTTCTCTACTTTTCCATTGCATGGTATTCTGTATATCACATTACTCCTATTCGATGTGGCTACTTTTGATTTCGTTCTATTATAAAAGATTTTCATTGTGTTCGAGGGTTTGTGGAATATATGTATATTTTGCTTGTCGAAGCAGTCGGAATGGGCGAATCTTTCTGAAAGTTGTATGATTTTTTTTGCTGTCCTGGTTTTGAGCTTCGTTTTTTGTTTTTGTCAATAAGTGATTTTATAATTCTCATTGGAAACAATTTCCTTGTGATATATTTTGTCACTTATGTTGAGCATCCGTTGTATACAGCCACGTGCCGTATTAATAATTATGTGTGGGGGGGTAGGAAAGGATAAAAAAAAAAAATTAAGAAAAAAGAAAAAAAAATAAAAAAAAATAAAAAACAGAAAAAAAAAAAAAAAAAAAAAAAAAATATAAAAATCCCCCCCAAAAAAAAAAAACAAAAAAAAAAAAAAAAAATTGGGGTTAAATTAAAAAAAAAAAAAATTAATTTTTTTAAAAAAAAAAAAAAAAAATTAAAATTTTTTCAAAACGTTTGTTTAAAAAAAAAAAAACGAAACAGTTCGAGGTTTAAAAAAAAAAAAAATAATAATATCAAAAATCCTTTGATTATTATATATTAATAAATTTAATAATTTTAACAAAAACCTTTTAAAAAAATAAAAATAGTTATAATTTGAAAGTCAATTGGAAAGTGTACTGATGATAGTTCTTAAAATACATAGCTGTACAGACAACTTGTTTTATTTTATTATGGTTTTATGCATGGTTGTTTTTTGATAATTGTATTAAAACCGAAATCAAAATTCATTTAAAACCCAGAGAAAATAGGTACCATAATGGACGGTAGTCAAGAGATAAGCCGTGGGAAAGCTGAGAAGGTAAGCATACTATAAAGAATTTAATAAGTTGGGTTGCTCAATTGCTAATAGTCGACCACAATTACAATTGTGTACACATTTCGAAGTATTTTGACAACATACAGTAATCAATATTGAATCAAGTATTTTCTACTTGCGCCATTTTTTTAACCTTTTCTCTATTTACTTCTCCCTAAGCCATCCACTCTTGAAGTTAATTTTTGTTGTTTTTTTTTTTTTAAATAGCAGGAGGTTATCTCCAATCTAAGCGCAACCAAGTCATGTTCAAATAATTGAATTTAAGGGTTCACACACAATGTCAGAACAATGCCAGAAGAACGAAAACAGATTGATAGTGTCAAGAAGTTTGCTTGATGCATACAAAAATCACATACTACCCCTCAACAACACCAGTCCCAAGTACTTGCGTCTGGAACATATCGATTAGCGTTTTGCATCCAAACCAGACCAGAATAACACCCAAAGCAAATTCGTCTGTGAAATCTCGGCGCCGGCACACGACCAACAGCAGACGAGTACTTTCCAGCAGGATAATCCCACCCCTTCCCCCAGAAACCTCAAATTCAGACCTCAATTCGTTGCGGCTGTTTGAACTGCTTGAAGCAATTGTCTGCGAAATTGTTTGTTTATTTTGATGTTGTTTAATGCGTGTTAAGTCCCTGCCATTTCATGCGGTTGCCGTGTTGAAATATCCTGGGAAAAGTAAACAGCTCGAGTGCTTTCAGGCGTGGTGAATTCTCGGTGGAAAAGCTTTTCCTGGTGGGGTCATCAGATATGGAGCTTATTTTCAGAATGCTTTTTTATGGGAAATGGTTGCAAAACTTGAACATACAAATCTTATATTGGTTAAGCCTAAGCTTTATAAAGCTGAAATCTACTACAATATGGTTTAAGAGGTCCGAAGGCGCGATTGAAATTATCTTTTAAAAGGCAATGTCAAAGATTGCTCTTTCGGGCTTTAATAAAGATTCCCAAACTTAATTATATTCTAAGTATTTTGTGTAAAACGAAAGGTATTAATGAATTACCCTTTACGTTTAGAACAGAGATTAAACTTGCAGATAAGCCTACTGAAAACAATGAAGCTTATTGCTCTCGTAATCGCATTTATGACATCAATTTTCAATGTTGCGGTAATAAATAGGGGATTAAGTGATACTGCAATTGCAGTTGTTCAAGTGTTCTTATTAACGAAAAGACCGAAATACATAATAGTTATTATCAGGGCTACCAGTCCAAAAAATATGAACCATCTATCTTCAAAACTGTGGGAGATATAACTATTTTTCCAAATTGCGGGGGCAGATCTGTGCGTTCATACGGACATGACTAAATCGACCCGGTTGTTGATGCTGATCAAGAATATATGTATATAGTTTATAGGGTCGGAGATGATTCCCTCTGTCTGTTACATACTTTTGCACAAACTTAATATACTCTGTGTACCTGTGGTACCGCGTATAAACAGTTGCAAAAGTGACGTAAGGTTTTTTTAATCAAACACTTTTCTAAACTGTTGCCGTCCAATTCGGTTTCAGGTTCGGTTGGACGTTTTCGGTTCTGCACCTTTTGCAGCCTTGATTAAAATGCAAAGGAAATGACATCAGGTCCACCATTTTAGTATCTTAAGTATCTCCTTTAAAGGAATTGTGTTCAACACACTTATGCTGGGTTCACACCACGTCACACTGTGACACAAATCATGTTTAAGTGGTCGCTGCCTGGTCTTCTTTACTCTGGAGCAGGCCAAGTCGCATCTAATGGACATATAGGTAAAGTGGCCTCTACCCAACATAGGAGCTGATTGAAAGGTGGTGCTTCCTTGCGCACATCATTTGTTAATTTGTGCAGAATACTTCGCAATTCTCCACTCAACTAGGCATAGATTCCTTCTTTCCTTTTAGTCAAATTAATTTTGTCGTCGCAGCTAGAGCCCTAATCTTCATCTTCGTCCAAACAAATCAAACAAAAACCAAACAATTATGTCAGGTTGTGACCGAAAAAAAAACTTGCCCGATACGCTTGTCACAGGAAAAATGAGTTCCTCATTGAGCGGCCTCATTGAAACAGATGTTCAAGCAATTCTTGCCACAAACGTGCCAACTACTCTCACAGAAAGTATGTGACGCCAAGTGAGTACTTGTGTTCACACTGAAAAGTACTCATTCCTGTGACGCATGATTTCTGTGACAAGGTATCCCACGTTCACATTGCGCTGTGACACTGTGAAACTGAAAAGTGACACTCTGGGAGGTGTCCCAGAAATCTCTTCCAACCAAATTCCAACCCAAAACCAATTCTCGGTGTCCTAGAAATCTCTTTCGGTTGGTTTCAAACCTCTAGTATTTTGTTACGAGATTTGGAGAAACCAACCAAAGCCAATACACAAACCAACCAATGCGACTTCGCTAACCTACGAACTTAGCAAGTCACAAACAGGGCTGGCAAGTCTGAAACCATCAATATAGCTATGAACAAAATCTGTTATCAATTATTTGCGAGCGACGCAGCCCTGTTTTTGTAGTTGGACCATAATCTTATACACACACTTTCTAACTACACTTTTTAATAAGAAAATGAAATCTCTTCCAGTTCTGGACACCGACGGATTTTTCGAGTGATTTGCAAACCAACCGAAGCCAAAATCTCTAGAGATTTCCAGGACACCCCCGTCTGTGAAGCTGTGTAAACCCAGCATTACAAGCCTGTTCTGGTTTTTCACAATCACTAAAATTGCTCAAATTAGATTTCATCACCTGTTCCTGTTTCCAAATTTCAATAGATTAACTTAATTTGAATTCACTTTGCTTGGACCCGAAGATTTCAAGAGAAGATTTTTTTTAACTTAAAGGCGTCGAAATAATGACATTCATTATTTTTGTACCATTTTTGTACCAGTGACCGGGTGTAAAGTTTATTCAAAGAATATTAAAAAAATAAACTTTTCATTAGATGTTCCGAGGCGGGATCGAACCCACGACCTCTTGCACAGCAATCGCGCACACTAGCCGTTGAGCCACCCGGCCACTTTTCTTCATTAATTTGTATAAATTCTAGGGCGAATTTGTCAGCAGTCAGAATTTCAGCTGCCTCTTTTATATTCCAAAGGCAGGGAATTCGTACTTGAGAATTACAAACCCTTAATTTTTATATTTTTCTAAGTCTTACGGCGATTTTCTACTTACATTATTTTATATTTTAAGGCGAATTTCTAATGCAACTTTCTAAATTTCATAAATGTTCTTTGCTAAAATAAGGGCATTTTAATAAAATTACCTTGCAGAGGGTATTATAAAGTTGTCCGGATGCTTGTAACGCTTAGAAGGAAGTATCTTCGACCACATAAAGTATATATATTCTTGATCAGCATGACGAGCTGAGTTGATTTAGCCCTGACCGTCTCACAGTGGGCCCGAGGCGTGAGCTAGCACTTAATAATTAATATGTCGCGCAAAAGTTAACATATTTTGATAAAATTTGAAACTTAAGCTTTTTTTATAAAAATACAATTACATTTTAAATTTCAGCAAAATCCGCCAGCTAATTTACATACCTCCCCTATAACCCTTAATTTTAAAATAATCCCAAGGTTAATAAGTGGTGTTGCTTTATGATATTCATTATTCTTTCCGTATTTTTTAAAATATTTTCAGTGTAATTTAATTATATATTATTATATTATAAGGAACAAAATTAATTTTAATTTTAAATGTTAGCTGATAATTAATACTTTGTCTTGCAATAAACTGCACACCTCTTCATCAAATATTTTAAAATTGACTAAATGCTTTGAAAGCCTTTTATCTATTGATGATATAAATGGATCAGACGAGTAAAGTAAAGAATTAAAAATGTCCGCCATTGTTTTTTATCCCTGGAGTTTTTTCGTATATGGTGCTGACGAATATTGCGAAAATCTTTATTTCTAGCTTCAAGGGCCTCTTCCGACATCATTCCTATGGGAAGTGGAACTTGAGCTAGTATTTCAGCCCCGTGCAATAAAATTTTATGAACAGAGGTCGGCATATAGTACCACGGGTATAAATTGACGAAAATTTTCGCTGTTTGTATTGCGTATGTCTGAGAAGCGTCCGAATCAAGTTCATAACCGGAGGCCATCGATCGCTATAGCACGCTGAATCGGTATATTAAGGACTCGCTGACTCCCGTAATCTCAGCTGCCAAAGTTGGGTCCTGAAAAAATCTTCTTGCTATATTCCCATTATTGGTTGTGCCAGCCCCAGCAATTGGAATATCCACAAGGAGGAACATTTCTTCCCGCAACCTTTTCTGAACGAGTAATTTTTTTTCGTCGGTTACTGTCTTATCGTACTCCATAATTGTCCACTTTTTGATAGGCAGTCTATACGAAATGCGAAAAATGCATTCTAAACACCTTAATAATATCCCTTTACATGGTGGTGATGCAGATCTGCATCATACCGAATTAATACAATTATTTTCCAGTCTGGACTATAAAATTGTCAAACATGAATTTGATGCAGTTCAGCAACATTCCTTTTTTATATTATAAGTGTTGGTAACCCCAAATTATGTCGCTAACTCAAGAGCTGATCACTTTTCTCGCCAATTTTGTGAATGTGGTAAACTCAATTGGTTGCGCAGTTTCTCATTAAAATATTAATAATTAAAAAAATTTATATAGGTTGAACTATTTGCATTTATAAAGAGGTAAATATTATATATATTTATATATTGTCGAGTTTTTGTGTTAGTCGCATTAGAAGAAGAAGAACTTTCTCCTTAAACACATTTGATGCAGAAATGCATAAAACCCTCTTTTTTTGAAAAACAAACTGAAACCAAAATAAAATAAAAAAATAAAATAAAGTGTATTTTTTATTTTCATTTATCTACCAAACAAAAAAAGAATCATGAAAATCGGAGTTGATGACATGTAAAGGGATATATATGGTAATATATAAGGTAATTTTGGACCATTCTAGTCGATACTTTTTTCTGGGTGTATAAGCTGCTGCTGGTCGCTACCATAAGTTCATCGCACGAGGAATCTTTAACAATCTCGGAAACCTTTTGGACTTGACTTCCACTGCTACAATCTGCAAAGGATTTTGAAGGTCGGTTGAAGGTCCTTTTCGAAATGAAAATAAGTGGTGTGTCTAACCACTCATTATTTTTTTTCTCAAAATGATCCTCTCGATTTCCAGACCGCTTCCATCTCAATAAAAGTTGTGCAGAAAAATTATGAATTTGTTTTTTTATGGCCGTTATCTCTTCATCATTTTGTTTTGATGCATCAATATTCGCAAAAACATAGTTTTCGAGCAACATTTTTTTATTGTTAGAAGCCTTTCCTTTGCGCCATCCCGAAAAAAGTGCTCGCTTGGAAACAGACATGATTCCGAAAAAAATATATATCCTGTAAAATGGGCGTTTCCGAGGCTTCATATTGAACATTTATAATCACAAAGATCCACGTTTTCACAAACACAAAGATATAGCACCAATAAACACCAATCAATATTAAATTTACTCCACTAAAAATTGCACAAGGTTAATTTGGGCTCACTATTTAAACGGCACAATACAAACCAATTTTCAAGGAACTACAACATTAGACAGGTCACGCAAATACTTTTTAACATAATACATACCTTTAACTTCAAATTAGAAAAGAAAACGTAACCAAAATTAAAAAATTAAAGTTTTTACTTAAAGTTGCTTTCGCCAAACAAAAAGTGAAAAATGTGTTGCAGCCCCCGCAGCCAAACCATATGATTACTTTAAATGCTCACAGCTGTGCCAACTTCGATTACCATTGAAAAAAAATTGCATTGCAATCATCCCTGGGGTATTAGTTATTGGTATTTAATAACATTTTGTAGCCAAACGCATTTTCAAATTTTGAATTTTTCAGCGCTAGCTCGGGCCTCGGGCCCACTGTGCGTCTGTTCGTCCGTCTGTCCATCTGTTTCTATGCTATCTCCTCCGTCAGTTTTAAAGCTATCCTCACCAAATTTTGCACGAAGTCTTTTGGTACAAATACACTGCACATTTGTCGGAACCGACCGGATCGGATGACTATAGCATATAGCTGGCATAGGAACGATCAGTCAAAAAACTAGTTTTAGTGAGAAAAACTTTTTTGTTTTTAATGGAAACGCCTCAAAACATCGTGTTTCATAGTTTACTACGCTTTTCCATGGTTCCACCAAATTTGGTCGAAATCGGACATCTATATAGCTGAGTTGTCATAGAAAAGTAGAGTCTGAAAAGTAGTCTTAGTAAAAACTTTTTTTGTTTTCAATGGAAATGTCCTCAAATTGGCGTGTATTTGTTTTATATGCTCCTACACGATTATACAAAGTTTGATCAAAATCGGATGACTATAGCATATAGCTGCCATATGAACGATCGGTCGAAAAACTAGCTCTAGTGAGACAAACTTTTTTGTTTTTAATGAAAACGTCCTTATCATTGGCATAAACTTATTTTATATACTTTTACACGGTTCTACAAAGGTTGGTCGAAACCGGATGACTATAGCATATAGCTCCCATAGGAACGATCGGTCAAAAAAACTAGTTCGAGTGAAGAAAACTTTTTGTTTTGAATGAAAACATCCTTTTTATTGGCATATTCTTATTTTATATACTTTAACACATTTCTACAAAGTTTTATCAAAATCGGATTACTATAGCATGTAGCTGCAGTATGAATGATCGGTCGAAAAAGAAGTTCTAGTGGGAAAAACTGTTTGTTATTATTGGGATTGCCTCCAAACTTCGTATTTAACAGTTTGTTATGCTTTTCCACGATTGGACTAAATTTGGTCGAAATCGGACATCTATATACTATAGCTCCCATAGAAAAGAAAGGTCCGAAAAGTAGTCCTATTTAGAAAAACCATCTGCATGGGTATACAAATTTTCGGCCGAGCCGAAGTTAGCTTTACCCTATTTTTATACTCTGTACCAGAGGTACACAGAGTATATTAAGTTTGTGTAAAAGTGTCCGTCTGTCTGTCCGTATGAACAAACAGATCTCAGAGATGGTAAGAGATAGAGGTTTGACAAGTATGGAACATATGTTTCTTATACTTGCAGGCAGATCAAGTTTATTTTCAATTTTTGCCACGCCCCTTCCCGCCCCCGCAATATCGAAAAAACGTCATTTCTCCCACAGTTTTATAGATAGAAGGTTCGAACCTTCTGGACATATTTAGTATTTGGGATTCCTTATCGTCCCGCTTAAGGATTTTTAAAGATCGGATGAACGATATTCGAGTAATAAGGAAAACAAACAATTATTTTAAGGCGAATTTCTAAAAGCTTGAAAAACCATTTTTTTGAGTGTGGGTTTCACTTTTTTTTATAAAGCATGTTTATAAGATGCCATTACAAATAAAAACGACATTTTATACAGCTTTATTAAATCCTTTATACTATCATCTTTTTGATGTTGCGGAGTGTACGTATTAAGATTGTTTTGCTGCCAGAGCTGATTAAGGTGAGAAAAGTAGTAAAGGAAAAAATTTAGAATTCGAAAACTTATGAAAAAGCCGGAACAGGTCTGTTAAACTTTAATATGCGATTCGCAAGGATTTTAAATTATCAGAATAACGTATAAATTATTCAATTAATAGCCAATTCATTTGCGTTTTTGTCATACTCTGATTTTTGTCAATGAATTTTAAGCATTGTCATCGCCAACATCATCGTGTACTCATCCCACATCGCGGGGTTATGCCAGTTCAAGAAATTCGCCCATCCGAAGTCCATCAGCTGTCAATTATACTCATACCACAAATTGGCATTGTTTTTTATTTTATAATGAACAAATAGCAGAGCTTTTAATATTATTCAACGAACGTGTAAATACATTTTAATGGCCCGCAAGCAATGCCAATCCCTCCTGCTCCTTCCCCTTCCATGTTCTTGTCATAGCTACTGGCAATTGTACACATACAAAAAAAAAAAACCAAACCAAAACAAACAGCTGCCAGGCGTACAGGCGTTTGGGCCAGGCAGCATAGTTAGTGAATTTTGTGTGTTCTTTTTTGTATTTTCGGCTACTCGGTGCTGGGAGTCCAGTAGTGCTCAGTCGGCGAAGCACTAGCCGTACCCGTCAACGCCTTGTCGCGCTGCCCAATGACTTTAAGGCTGACCAGAGCAGCATTTAGTGAGTCAGTTGGCCACAGTCCGTTGCACAGTTCGCACACACGTTCGGAAGTCTCCACATCGTTTGAAGCGCGAAATTGAAACCTTTAGCTGATTTTAATACCAAAATGCCAGCACGTTTTATTAATACGGCAAATGCAGGCGAGAGCAATTGAAACGTGATTTATGTGGGGCAAGTGAGCAGTCATAATATTTGGTTAGAAAAGTACTTCCGACTCGTCGACGGTTGATTTCAGTATAAAAATAGCGACTCAAGCAACCGCATGCCGGTGATAAGAGCAGTCCCCCATAGCCTGGGCCAGTAGATAAGACGCCGGCGCCAAGTCGTAATCCAGTGAAACGCGCCATATAATAAAAATTAGCATTTATGCCCATTAATTGAATTCTAATTAAAAATGTCAAGACGTCAACGCACTGGCGCCGCCCATGACCTCCAAGCTGGTGGGGATTTGGAGTTGCCGCTGCTATCGTCGCAGGAGCAGGCCAAAAGTAAGTTCTTAGCCATTAAACCAGTTAAGTTGGTCAAAACAAACCGCAAAACTGGCACACCAGCCCAAAGCCAGTCTTGGCCATAAATCAGTGACACTTGCACATTGCAGTGGACGCGAGTGGTAGGAGACAGGGGACCAGAGCCAAACAATATTCGCTCTGATCGCTAATCAGATGCGAATGCGAAGTATTTTTGCCATTTAATTAATGGAAATCGTGTGGAATACAAATAAATAGAAATGGAAATACAAATTCAACGTGTATCGTCGGCCCAAGCCTCTAAATGTCTGGAAGTTGATAGCTTGGGTGCCTGCCCGATTGTTGACGTACAATATTTCTGCTTCATTGATAAAAACTTGTATCGCCTTTTAGCTCAAGAGTTGACTATTTCTGTAAAGTGTGGATATAAAATAAACAAAACACAATTAACATCTTATTAGCTTGAATGTAACCAACTAAACAACAACGACAAAGTGTTTTTTTTACTATGCGCAATTGCAAGTCACACCAAGCATTTATCGCATGCGATAAAACTTGTTGGACTAATTTGAGCTGTGAATAAAATGTAGAGATAAGAGAAACAAATACTGTTAAATATTAAAAACAAAAAATTTTAATAATATAACTATTTGTTGAGGAAATTGCTTAATATTGGCCGTTCCCATTTGAAATTCGATATCTTCATTTGTTTAGGTGTGTGACTTAGTTTTTTTACGCAATACCAAAGGTACTGAGGGGTGTTATGAGTTTAAGCAAAAGTATGAATCAGCCAGAAGGAAGCACCCATAAGGTCAGCTGAGTCCCCAAATTGGAGTTAGACTCAGTTCAGATACACACCCTCAGTGGATTGGTTATGTTTTCCGCAAAATGAACTGAGCAAGAGCTGTTCTACTTTCTCTAGTGTATCGTTTTTTGTAGCGCATTTAGGTTGTGTGTTCAGGTGTCTCCTGCGTGCGATTCAATGACCAAGGGCGTAGGCAAGATTTGAATTAGAGGGGAAAAAAGCTTAAATTGGTTTAGATGTAAAGGGTGATTTTTTAAGAGCTATAGGAAAGTTTAAAAAAAAAAAACATAAAATTCAGAAAAATGCATGAAATCTTTAATTGAATCGATAGTACGGTCAATATAATTTAATGTTTGAAGATTATTTCATGCAAATGTTGACCGTGACTGCGCCTCAAATGGTCCATCCGCTTAATCCAATTTTGGCATACTTTTTCCAACATTTCCGCCGGTATCTCACGAATAAATGCTTCAATGTTGTCGTCCAATGCGTCAATTGAAGCGGACTTGTCTGTATAGACACGAGCTTTAACATAGCCCCACAAAAAATAGTCTAAAGGCGTTAAATCGCACGATCTAGGCGGCCAATTGACCGGTCACGAACGTGACATAAAATGTTCACCGAACTCGCCTCTCAATAAGTCCATTGTTGCACGTGATGTGTGGCATGTAGCACCGTCTTGTTGAAACCAAATGTCATGCAAGTCAAGCTCTTGCATTTTGGGCAAAAAAAGTTGGATATCATCTCACGGTAGCGCTCACCATTCACAGTTACGTTACGATTCGCATCATCTTTGAAGAAGTACGGTCCAATGATGCCACCAGCCCATAAACCGCACCAAACTGTGACTTTCTCTGGATGCATTGGTAGCTCTTGCAATGCTTCTGGCTGATATTCACTCCAAAATCGACAATTCTGCTTATTTACGTACCCATTGAGCCAAAAATGAGCTTCGTCGCTGAACACAATTTTTCGGTATTAGAGTGGATCTTCGGCCAACTTTCCAAGAGCGCATTCACCAAAAATTCTACTTTGCGGTAGGTCGTTCGGCTTCAATTTTTGCACCAGCTATATTTTGAAAGGCTTCAAACAGAGGCCCAATTGCTGCGAACGGCGAAGAATCGATAATTGATGGTCATCACTAACACTGGCCGATACAGCTGCGATATTTTCTTCAGTTCGCACTCTACGTAAGCGTGTTGGTGGTTTAATGTCCAACAAAGTAAATTTGGTGCGAAATTTAGTCACAATAGCCCGAATAGCCGCTTCAAAGGGTCGATTAAACTGACCATAAAATGGAAGAAGCGCGCGATGAACTTTCTTAACAGAGCACGCATTTTGAAAATAAAATTCAATAATTTGCAAGCGTTGTTCGTTTGTAAGACGATTCATGGTTAAATTATAGATCAAACTGAAGATGTTTGACAGTGAAAGAAAACACGAAACGTGCGTGAGCTGTTTAAACCAGTGTTGCCAAAAAGATAATAGCTTAAAAATCACCCTTTATTATCAGCTATGTTCTATTTACTTTGGCGATTTCAGCTTGTGAACACTTAATTCGCTTTATATGGAAAATGGCACTTATATCTGTGACTACTAGATGTAGACTAAAATTTGAAAATATTTTACGAATTGAAAACGGCAACTGTGATTGTCGTGATTTAAATTCATACAATATTTCTGGACTTTATCTAGTTACCATAGAACTTAATGTCACACACATATAAGCTTAAACAATTTGGTTGTCAAATTCATGCCGTTTATATGCCCAAATCGTAAAAGTAAGGTGAAAATGGGAGCATGGTTGTATATCAAGAAATCTGCTAAAATAATCAATTTTTTAGCTTTCGAAGCCAACTATCTGATCGGTCCTCGGACCCTGCAGCCAGACTTTATGACGTTTTGGATTGATATAGTTAGATATTTCTAGCGATATTTTTGGCGAAATTGAAAAAGTATCATTTCGATATAAATTTTTGAATAAAAATATCGATAATATCGATATATCGATATTTTCTATATTTTCACAAAATGTGTCTATTTGACTATGTGTCTTTACAATAAGCAGGTTTATTGAGAGTGTCATTTGACGCATAAAAAACTACATTCTAATAAAGGGGGTTAAGTGAATTTTTATAAGCTTAAGAAAACATATATATTTTATTTCATTTATAAAAGGAACTTCTGGAAACTATGTTTTTATGTTGATGGGACTAAGAGAACGCATCTTCTCTTAGAAACTTATAAAGTAATCATATTATTTGTTTAATACGTTGATTTCAAATTTGATTAAGCTCATTGAATTATCATAGTCGTAGCAATATTTTTTGTTCTAAAGGGATTAGTTATTAAATTCATTTTTCAGTATAGAGCTTTAGAGCTTTTTATCAATAATCGTTAGACAAAGATTTTAAAAAGACGCGTTGTGAAACACCACTGAACGCACTGGAAATACGTCTGTCCTTTCCATTCAGAAATTAATGGGATAAATTAAATAACTCTAATGTTGATTTTCGATTTGAAATATAAGTTTTATGATTTACTTTAGCGCTTCCAGAGATTGATCCTGTCTATGCTTTTTTGATTAGACAAATGTTCAAACATACATAAATACATGCACATATTTATGTACATTATCAGTACATTTTATATGCATTATGAAATAAGTATGCACAATATACACACATGCAAAAAAGCCGCCAATTCAAACACAAATGAACATTAATTCGCGGAAGTCCTTATTATTTATACTTTCGTTTACCGTTTTAGGTTTGCATTTCAGCCAAGCATCTCTATGCTTTGCTTTAAATGCGCCCTTATGGTTGTCACTGCCACTGGTCTTATAGTTTTTTTACACAATTTGCACTGTGATTTTTGTGCATCCACTCTTATAAAGTACGTTTTAAGCATGTTTTTGTTCGTCAAAAAACTCAAGAAACAATTGATCGCAGCAGTGTGACCGAACGCTGCAGCGCGCTGCAAGCAAAATATCGCTGAAAAATCGCCAGAAAATATTCGATATCCGATATATCGCCTCGAAAAAATATTCGATAACGATAAGTTATAAGTTTTTACTCAAATGACTCCAAATTTAAAATAAATATGATAAAAAGCCAAAATCATTTTTAAAAAAAGCCAGAATTTCTGCTGCCCGCTGTTTCCGAACTCTTCCGCAATCAGGTTTTAACAAAAGCTAGAAATAATTGGAAAAAACTGGTCTGGCAACACTGCCGACCATATAAAGTTTACATATATTCTTGATCAGCATGACGAGCTGAGTCGATTGAGATTTGTCCGTCCGTCTGTCTGTTAGCTGAACACTGATAATATGTGAGAACCGCGCGGATCGGATGGTTACTTTTGGTAGCTGCCAAAGCAATTTTATAAATTTTATATTTATATACAAGGTGTGTTAAAAAAGTATCGCGAATTTTGTGTTTTTTTCAAAAATTATTTATTTATTCATGAATATCTATTTTGTCCCCTTCAAAATAATCCCCATGAGATATTATGCACTTGTGCCAACGGTTTTTCCAATTTTCGAAGCACTTCAAAAAATCATTTTTTTTATCTTGTTCAGCTCCTCCTTCGATGCCGTCTTTATCTCGTCAAGCGTAGCGTAACGTCGTCCTTTTCATGGGCCTCTTCAGTTTAGGGAACAAGAAAAGTCACAGGGGGCCAGATCTGGGGAATACGGTGGCTGCGGCATCATTAGTGTGTTGTTTTTTTGGCCAAAAAGTCGCGCACAAGCAACGATGTGTGAGCAGGGGCGTTATCGTGGTGCAAAAGCCAATTTTTGTTCTTCCACAAATCCGGGCGTTTCTGGCGGATTGCTTCGCGCAAATTGCGCATAACTTGCAGGTAATATTCCTTATTGACCGTTCTTCCCTGTGGCAAGAACTCATGATGCACCACGCCCCTGCAATCGAAGAAAACTGTCAGCAAAACTTTCACATTCGACCGAACTTGGCGCGCTTTTTTCGGTCTTGGTGCGGCAGCTTCCATTGAGATGATTGAGCTTTGGTTTCCACGTCATAACCATAAACCCACGATTCGTCACCAGTTATGACCCTCTGGAGCAAATTTGGGTCGTCGCGGACAGAGTTTAACATCTCATTAGCAATGTTCATGCGATGCTGTTTTTGGTCGCAATTGAGCAATTTTGGTACGAATTTCGCGGCGACCCGTCTCATGCCCAAATCATTGATAAAAATCGAATGGCACGAGCCAATCGATATGTTTAGGTCCTCAGCAACTTCTCTAACGGTGATTCGACGATTGGCCAATACCATTTTCTCCACTTCATTAATTTTTTCGTCTGTTGTTGAAGTGCTCGGGCGTCCGGCACGCTCTTCGTCGTTCACATCTTCTCGGCCTTCTGAGAACGTTTTGTACCACCAATAAACGTTGCTTCGGTCCAAGATAGCTTCTCCGTATGCCACAGTCAACACTCGGAATGCATCCGCGCACTTAATTTCGTTTTTCACACAAAATTTGATACAGGTTCTTTGATTCATTTTTTTTAAATAGGTAAAAATCGAAGACGATCCAAAACACGCGCTAGCAAAGCAGCTGTCAACAATTAAGTGAACATTCAAAATGGCCGAGCTTGTCGGCATAAGTGAGAGACATGAGCACCAACATAACGCCACAAAAAAATCGAAATTCGAATATACGTAACCCGCGAAAATTCAAAATTCGAGATACTTTTTGAACACACCTCGTATATAGATATGTTCTTTATGCTCTATTTCTCAAAAATGCTGCAAACTAGTCTTCCTAGTCCCTTTTCCAGCATATGCAGCAAGATTTGGCCAACCTGTACCTCCGATTAAGACTTCAGTTACCAATGACTCGGTCCACTCCGCTTGACCAAGATGTCGGTATCCCAATTTACAGTATTCTGATGCTGATCAAGAATATATGTACCATATACCTCTGGTACAGAGTATAGATATTATTTCCAGCTTTCCAAGATTTCAGTCAAGTACAACTGAACAGGTCGGACAGTTTTTTGAGAATAATCACAAGGAAGTAAAATTTATGTGCAACCTTTAGAAAATAAATATAATCTACAAGACCAAATCATAATTATAAATTGAGTCATTTCATGTTAGTTTTTAATAAATCGAATCATTTTCATCAGATACCAAGTGGAACAACAGTGCGTATGAGTAATATTTATTTGAATTATTCAATTTACTTTTACTCATATATATTTATTTGAGTGCTTGGTAAATCAAGCTTAAATTCAAATTTTGTATGAACTAGCTCTGTCTTCTACTTAGTTTAAAATTACATCTTTCCCACCCTGATTGCCTCATGGCATCAACATCTTTATCGAAACATTTTTGATGTCTTATTCAATTAGCAACAATTTAGCAAACGAACAAACAGCCTTGCTTGTTTAGTTCCATAAACAAAAATATAATAATAACCAAAACGCGACTCTCTCTTTATTTTGTACGACAATGTAGGCTTCGTTTTATTTCCAGTAAACGCTAATAAACTGTCTCCACATAACTCGTAACCAACTACAGATCTGTCAGTCGGCAATAAATTAAGGCAAATGCTTCAGCGAGAGAGATGCCCAAAATAATACCGAAAATTTGTTCAAATATCTCGCTCTTTGTGTCAATAATAATAACCCAAAAGCAACAATGGTAAATTGCTATTAAACAATCATCATTATCAAAGTCACCCATTTCCCAGTCCAAACACACAGAAGCGAAATACAAAAACAAAAAAACAAATGTGTCAACAAATTGTCCGAATTTGTTGTTTTTGTTATTTTGATGTGATCCATCAGGCAAATTGCCCACTGACAGACGTCTCCGGCAAGCGATAGCCATCAGAGCACGGCACGTTCCGTTCATAGACTGTCTATTGATGCGCCTTTAACCAATGCCCAGTGCAACTGGGCGAGCAGCAAACTGCAAACGGTGTGGCAGAGATTTAAGTACATTGCAAAAATTATTTATTATATTTTGCATATTCAGCGTAATAAGACAAGCGGGAAAGAAAGAAATAGAAATACAGAAAGAGACTCATAAATGAAATAGTATTTTCTCACGCCGACCTGTAAACACACTTAAATTTATTTATTATGTGAAATATTGAATTTATTTTGTGAATCAATAAACAATTCGAACGTTTTTGAATATACTTAGGAAACTGCTCTAAAGAAAGTTTATATTTGTGTCTGGTGGTTTGATTTTAGTCCAAGTGGTTGTTAGCCGTCTCAAGGTCGAAGATTGATGGCTTAAATAGTCTATAGTGAATGGCTGTTGGTGTGGAAGCAGTTAACATCTCTCTGATGAGTGTTGGAGGGATCCTGACGAAATAGTCTGTCTGAGTAAGCTTAATCTGCTAAGTCCTTAGGTTCATAACATTGTTGTTGATATCTGATGATTATTGAATTATAATCAATCCTCGACCATAAGATGGCTAACAACCACTTTGACTAAAATCAAACGAGGTCGCTAATGTTTGTTATAAAAACCCGTTTTCTCTATTAAACAGTGCTAAAAACCCTTTAAATGTTGCTATGCTCAGAAGTCTAACAGTTGCCATTAAAAACAACAAATAAACATAACATTTGGACATAGCCCCCAAAACCATTGCATAACTTTCGGCCGTAGCTGTCGCTATTCATAGTCGCATGTGAACATTAAAAATGAAAAAGCTTATGATTCACGAGTCACTGTTCTCCGCTCTGCGTGGCTTATATAAGCAATTGTCCATGGCTGTTGGTGTGGAAGCAGTTAAAATCTTACTGACGAGTTTTGGAGGGATCCGGACGAAACAGTCTGTCTGAGTAACCTTAACCCGCTGTGCATATGTTCAAATCATTGTTTTTGATTTCTGATGATTATTGAACTATAATCAATCCTTGACCTTAAGACGGCTAAGAATCACTCTGACAAACGTTAATATCTTAAAACAAAAGTGAACATTATTGTCATTCCAAAATGTCGATCCAAGCATTTTCAAATCCGTAGATCCAACCAACACACCAAATTTGTATGGATGAGAAAAATTTAATAAGAATAAGCATTTTTTGCCAAGAAACCGTAGGTCTAAAATCGATTCCTGGGTCCCGCCTAGCGAGGTCAAAATTAAATACATTTTACAGTTCCACAAAGTATTACTTCGCGGGTGGGGGTTGCCTAATTCAGGCACCTCCTGTGTTGCTTTTCCAGTTTCAGTTAGGAACTGCCATTTTGCTCTTCCCTTCTCTCTCTCTCTCTCTTGCACCTTCTGAGATCATTTTGCACATATATTTTAAGTTGGCAGATATCTTGCTAATTTTCAACGCACTCCATCATGAATTTTATCAGATCCTTCGGAGAAGGAATTTCGCCTACTGTCGTTCTGTATATTGGACAGTGTTACTGTGCATGCTCCGCGCTTTTGATATCGTCCGGACAATTCGGGCATTGGGGGGTGGGCTCGTGTCCAAACCTGTGCAAATATTCTCTATAACCACCGTGTCTAGTGATAAACAGCTTAAGGTGGTAGTTCATTTCCCCAGTGCGCCTCCCAATCCATTCATCAATCCTCATCCTCCTCTATGTCCATCTGCCCTTAGTAGATGTGTTCCACCTTTACTGCCAAAAGGCAATTGACGTTCCCTTTCCATCTTCCGTATCATATCCTTGTGCATGGTGTCTCCTGTATCTGCGCTCCTGTCATAGATGCTTTCATCTCCTTAGCTAGTATATCGACTGGAATCATATTTGCAAGTACCATTGCTGCATCGTCGGAGTCCCGAAATCACTCTCAGGACACTGAGTCGGTAGGGTGCCGACAATTTTCTCCGAAGTTCCTTAGTGTGCAGCGCGGAAGCCCATACGGGTGCCGCGTACAGCAGGATGGAAGTTACGAATCTAGTAAGTAGTAGTCGCGTCCCAGGTTTTGGTCCTCCGATGTTGGGAATCATTCTTGAGAGCGCAGCCTGCATCTTTGACGCTTTTTGACTGGCATACTCAATACTGTTGTCCAGCATGACTCCTAGGTATCGTATAGACGGCTTGGTCCAGATGGTCACATCACTGACTCGGATTTGCAGAAGGTCCACACTTTTTATACCCTTGCTGAGGCATCTCCGACCACATAAAGTATATATATTCTTGATCAGCACGACGAGCTGAGTTGATTAAGCCCTGTCCGTCTGTCCGTCTGTTTCTATGCTATCTCCTCCGTCAGTTTTAAAGCTATCCTCACCAAACTTTGCACGAAGTCTTTTGGTATAAATACGCTGCACATTTGTCGGAACCGGCCGGATCGGATGACTATAGCATATAGCTGCCATAGGAACGATCGGTTAAAAAACTAGTCTTAAAGAGAAAAACTTTTTTGTTTTTAATGGAAATGCCTCCAAAGTACGTATTTCTTAGTTTACTATCCCTTCCCATGATTTCACCAAGCTTGGTCGAAATCGGAAGACTATAGCTGCCATAGGAACCATCGGTCGAAAAACTAGTTCTAGTGAGAAAAACTTTTTTGTTTTTAATGAAAACGTCCTTATCATTGGCATACAATTAATTTATATACTTTTACACAATTCTTCAAAGTTTGGTCGAAATCGGATGACTATAGCATATAGCTCCCATGGGAACGATCGGTCGAAAAACTAGTTTGAGTGAAGAAAACTTTTTTGTTTTTAATGAAAACGTCCTTTTATTGGCATACACTTATTTTATATACTTTGGACACATTTCTACAAAGTTCTATCAAAATCGGATGACTATAGCATATAGCTGCAGTATGAATGATCGGTCGAAAAAGAAGTTCTAGTGAGAAAAACTTTTTGTTTTAAATCGGATTGCCTCCAAATTTCGTAATTAACAGTGTATTATGCTTTTCCATGATTTCACCAAGTTTTATCGAAATCAGACATCTATATAGTATAGATCCCCTAGAAAAGTAATGTCCAAAAGTAGTCTTAGAGAAGCTTTTTTGTTTTCAATGGAAGATGCAAGGGTATACAAAACTTCGGCCGAGCCGAAGTTAACTTTCCCCTATTTTTCTGCTTGTTATAAGCACTGCTTCAGTCTTATGTCCTGCTAGCTCAAGGCCAGCATACTCAAGCCAGTTACCAACTGCGATTATTGACCCGTTAGCCACCGCCTCCATCTTCTCGATATGTTTGGCCACCATTTCCAGTGCAAGGTCGTCTGCAGAGCATATCAGTCTGCATCTTTGCGGGAGATGGATTCTAAAGACTTCATCATACATTGAGTTCCAAATGAGTGGTCCTAGGACAGAACCCTGTGGAACACCTGCTGTAACATTATAGACTCTATCTGAGAGATAGCTCAAGAGTATTTTCAGCAAGTAGGTTGGAAGTCCGATATTAGCAAGAGCCCTTTGAATTCGAGGCCAGCACGCGGAGTTAAATGCGTTGCACACATCAAGAGTCACAACCGCACAGTACTCTTTTTCTCCCTACCTCCACCGCTTGCCTTCAATGGCTTTTTCTGCAATGTTGGCCACTGCCTTTAATGCATCTTTTTAACGCCTATCCGTCCACTGGCTGCAGCAATCTCCTCTAAAGACACTGGTGGTATCACTTCCGCGCTGGGTACGATGTTGATAGGTTCGGATATCGAATGATATCCGTATATCGGATGATATACGAACCTGCGCAGTGTCTGTCTATCCGTATGAACCAACAGATCTCAGAGATGGTAAGAGATAGAGACTTGACATGTATGGAACATATGGAACAATTTTGGCCACGCCCCTTCCCGCCCCCGCAACATCGAAAAAACGTCACATCTCCCACAGTTTTATAGATAGAAGGTTCGAAGCTTCTGGGCATATTTAGTATTCTGGATTCTTTATCGATCCGCTGAAGGACGTTTAAAAATCGGATGAACGATATTTGAGTTATAAGGAAAACAAACAATTATGGGCAGCACCGGTCCCAACGCTGATGGGCAGCACTTCACAGGTACAGGGTATGTTATAGTTAGGCTTGACCGACTTTTTTTCTTAATTGACTTAAAAAGGTGTCATACAGATAGAAAGAAAGATTGGTTATTGACAGAAAAATAGAGCACTTCATACTTGGATCAAGAATGTTTGATGTCAGCATTTCGATAAAATTGTAAGTCCTTGGTCCTATTATTAGTTTTTGAGCCGTTTTTCTTAATCCAAAAGTTCAAGTAGACTAATTCTTGAGACAAGTGCTAAACGTACTCAAATCTAAGATTTCTCATTCTTTATTCAAGGTCACATTTCATTGTCAAAAGTCAAGAATGTTCGTTCTTGTTTCAAGAGCTCATCAGGTTCAAGAGATAGATCGTTCACAACTGAATCAAGAGCTTTAGAGATTCAATAGTAATTGCGCCCATATTTCAATCACAGAACAATTTAAAATCTGATTTTTTTCTTTTTTAGTTTTAGTTCATATTAAACCTGCAGTTCACATAACAACACAAAGGAGGCTGGTAGATCGTACAGCTGTTTCATAAGTAACACTAAAACGATTTTATTTTTTATTTTATGAAAAATTAATTGTCAAACTTTGTGGCAAGTTTTATCGGGCTCGAGATACACAAAACCAAAAAGCGGCAGCAGTCTTTGCCTGTCAACTGTCAGTCCAACAGCCGTCTCTTCATGCCAGCAATGCCATAACTGCTTGGGAATTCCAAAGCAACATGAGTGAAAAAACTTTGCACGAAACTGTGAGAGCGGACTCAACGCGTGCTTGCTAAAACACTATACTGAGAACGAATTTAGATCGACTTAAAGAGCGAAATTCTTGAAAATTCAAGAACGAAAAGATTTGTTTTTTAAGGGCGTTCGTACTTAAATTATGCGCTCTCCTTTTTTCTGGGTGCAATGAACACCTTCTAAGCCTTTTTTCTAAGATACTCGGCGGTGTCTCGACGTTCTGGGACACCGACGGATCTCTAGAGATTTCCAGGACACCCCCGACTGTGTATAAAAATTGCATTTATTTCAAGGCATACTTTTAGGGGCACTGTAAAATTAGGCCAAGTAGTGCCACTTCTTAAATCCCACAATATACAAACTTCTTCCCCAAGTTACCACACTCGTCCGCTGGGAAAGTGTATATAAATAATATTGAGTAAAGCGATGCCGGCGATTAAATAACAACAGCAACAGTTTTGCGCGCCAACCGAGGCGAAATCAACAAAGAGAATCGACACCGCTCTCTTCCGTCTGGCTAAGAGAGCGCGCATCAGGTGCAGCGACGATGACGACGACGACGACGCCGTCGGCTGCCAAAGAATGGTCCAATATCCCAAACAAGCAGCATTTTAGCATCCCCACAGCAGCAGCAGCAGCAGCAGTGCTCTGGGCAACATAGACGTTGGCGTCGCCGTCGACGTTGGCAGGAGAAGGAAAAGTTATAAAAGTTCTTCGCAATTTAGACGAGCGCTCAGTTGCTCTTGGTCATTCGTTGTGCGAACTTGCTACAAAACAACAACAACAACCACACAACAGCAGCAGCGCCGCCTCAGTCAGTTCAGGCAGTGTGTGTTCTGTGTTCTGTGGTGTCTCAATCTCAAATCGTTGTCGTTTGTCGCGCCATCCAACATCATCATAGGAAATAAATTCGAGCAGAGCAGGAAGAGTTTTTCATTTCGTGTGAAGAAGACCAAAAAGACAAGCGCGGGTGCGTGAGTGCGCATAGTATAAAATTAAATAAAACAAATGCGAGTGGCAACAACAGCAACAACAACAACAACAACATATCAGTGCTTTATATATGGTGTATGGGAGGGAAAGATGTGCCAATATACTGCTCGTATATAGCAAGCTTATACTTATGATTTGGACCAGCGTCCCATAAATAACAGGGCCGACTGATAAATAGAGCAGAAAGCACATAGCCCCACAACCCACACAGAGATTTCATAATTTTCTGCTGTTTTAAGGCAACATCATCATTATTTTAACTTTTATTTGATTTATGTTAAACTACTTGTTGTTGTTGTTGTTGTTGCAGTTGCTGCATTTGCCTTCAAATTGCAAATTGCTGCCAGTTAAGCGAAGTGCGCGCGAAAATTACTGTTGTTGTTTCACTGCAGATTGCAGCGTTGCACGCTGCGTATGAGTAATAAATGCAAATTTTGCATAAGTCATAAATCTGTACCATCTTCCATCCATCCATCCATGTCCAGAGACTCAGACAACGTGTCGTATGCGTAACGCCTGCAAATTAGCAGCTTGACTGACTTTTTTATGTGTCAGTTTCCGCTCAGTGCGCTTTTGAGCAAAAAACCAAACAAAAATTGATCACCAAACAAACGCAGCACAAGACGCGGCGACGGATTTCCGCGCCAAACTCACATCGGCAGACGGAAGCGGGTAAAGGAAATCAACAGCAGCCTTGCCAATTGTGTGCAGCACAACGCGCTGCAGGATTGGCTCACACGCAACAGCAGGCGACAACAACAACAGCAACAACAACTTGTTTTGTATATCCATAAGGTAAGCTCATTACGGGCATCGCTCAATGGTGACGTTGACAACGCCATGCAGGTTGCTCCTCCCTCCATCCTAGTCATCCTTGCCCCGTGGACGTGCCGCCAGCTATGTTTACTTTGCTTTTGCTTTTGTTTGTTTATTTGTGCGCCTTTTTATTCGAATTTTCTCAGTCTGTTTGTTTATTTCACTGTGTGCGAGTGTGTGTGTTTGTGAGGATAACAATGACTTTATCCTGACAGATTGTAGAAGCCAGACTCTACTATCTCGGTCCTCTGGTCTGTGTATCTGCATAGTAAAATTGGTTGGAAATGGCAGCAGCATAACATTCTAGATACTTTTACAATGAGTGTGTGTGTCTACCATAAATGTGACAAAGTACCTTGGAATTCTAGCATATCAATAGACAAATAATGTCTTTTACAATAATTTCTTTCATGGTCATTTGAGAATTTGATACAAGACAGAGAAATGTTTATTTTAACAGATTAGATAAAAATTTCAATTACCCAATATTAAACAGAAATGAATTTTTTATTCTAAAAAGAAACAAAAATTGGCGGAAAAAGTCCATAACAATGCTACTTTAAATTTTCAAACCAGATAATATTTGAAACAGGCCCGGAGGTGCAGAACAAGTGTTAATTTTAGATTACTTCTTTGATATTTTTAATGCATATGAAAGAGGAGTTCACTTAAAGCGCAGTCTATGCTCAGTAGGGCGGACATTTGATGTTTGGAAAAAAGTAAGAAGAGTAGAAAAAATGGATTCTTGTGGTTGAAGTCACAGCATTTGGTAAAAAGGTAGCATGACCGTTGAAATAATTACTTTTAATATAACCAAGGCAATAGTAAATTATATATTTATGCGAAATAGTATATTACTGCACATTTTCTACTCTTCTGCGCTGGTTATTTCTTGGGCAAACCCAGTTTTTTCCGTACTCTAAGTGACTACCAGAATACCTTTTAAGAGAGGCTTAACACGAACTGAACTTGTACTGAAGTACTGCGCATCACGGTTATTGCCGCTGTTTATGCTGCTTATTGATAGACTATCGTCTATCAGATCATTCCTAAGCTTTGAGGATTGATAAATAATGAGGATTATTATATATGTCTAGGAGGTCCGTGCCTTCATGCGGACTGACCGACTTGGCTCAATCACCTCGGTTGTTGATGCTGATCTAGAATATACACTTTAAGGGTTGGAGATGCTTCTTCTCCATGTTGCATACATTTGCACAACCCTATTCTACTCTTTCTAACAAGCGTCTTACATTTTTCTGTGGCTTTCAACGCTTTGGAGCACGCAAAGTTCTCTTTTATCATTTTTACGGCCCGCTCTGCCACATCATTGACTACGTGCAAGGATTTAATGACTTCATAATTATTTTGGAAGTCGACATCATTTTTCCACGACCGGGGATCTCTTTTTAAGAATTTAGTTGAAAGACCCATTTGCTTGAAAAATATGCATCTTAATATTTTGGTAAGTCTTAGTGGGAACCCCGCATGCGGAATTCAATCTGCGAGCCCCGTTAGTCGCACTTTTCGAAGTGATCAGACTCAAACATTTTGTACCATTTAACAGCGTGGATAGAACGCACCTCTTGGGCCTAAGTGGTCTCACTAAATATTCATTTGATTCCTGTCCTTCCTTATTTATTATTTTTAGGGTAAAGGAATATATTCTTAGCTATGGGCTGTTCAGATAGAGCCACAAATTTTTGCATATGGGTAGATGTATACCAAACGCAGATCAAATTTTTTCAAATTTACAAAATTTCCACCCCATACATAAGTTCAAAAAAGTTTGGATATTACTCATACGCAACGTAGCCTTTTAACCATATGGGGCGTTCCAAGCAAAACAAATAGGGGAAAGTTCACTTCGGCTCGGCCGAAGTTTTGTATACCCTTGCAGTTTGTTTTTCTAAATAAGACTTCTTTTAGGACCTTACTTTTCTATGGGAGCTATACTATAAAGATGCCGATTTCGACCAAACTTAGTGAAATCATGGAAAAGCATAACAAACTGTTAATTACGAAATTTGGAGTCGATCCCAATTAAAACAAAAAATATTTTCTCACTAGAACTAGTTTTTCGACCGATCGTTCCTATGGCAGCTATATGCTATAGTCATCCGATTTCAACCAATCTTTGTAGAATTGTGTAAAAGTATATAAAATAAGTGTATGCCAATGATAAGGACGTTTTCATTAAAAACAAAAAAGTTTTTCTCACTAGAACTAGTTTTTCCACCGATCCTTCCTTTGGGAGCTATATGCTATAGTCATCCGATTTGGACCAAACTTAGTGAAATCAATGGAAAGGATAATAAACTATGAAATACGGACTTTGGAGGCGTTTCCATTAAAAAGAAAAAAGTTTTTCTCTTTAAGACTACTTTTTCATCCGATCGTTCCTATGGCAGCTATATGCTATAGTCATCCGATCCGGCCGGTTCCGACAAATGTGCAGCGTATTTCTACCAAAAAACTTCGTGCAAAATTTGACGGAGGAGATAGCATAGAAACAGACAGACGGACATACGGACAGACGGACGGACGGACAGACGGACAGATGGACAAGGCTAAATGAACTCAGCTTGTCATGCTGATCAAGAATATATATACTTTATGTGGTCGGAGAAGCTTCCTTCAATGCGTTACAAACATCTGGACAATTTTATAATACCCTCTGCAAGGGTATAAAAATAGGGGAAAGTTAACTTCGGCTCGGCCGAATGGATGCATGGTTGGAGGTCAACCGTACTAAAGTTCTTTGCTAGATCGGTTTCTGTAAGCTTTAAAGCCAAAGCGGTCTTTTCTGGGTCTTAAATTTAATTCAATAGCTAAGAAAAATGTTTGGGCAAATTAAGAGCCAAAAACAAAATGTTTGGCCATTTTTTCAAAATTTTCCATATTGATGATAGGACAAAAATGGCTATAACTTCTTCAATTTTCAAATCGCCACTCAAAATGTTTCAAAAAAATGCGGCTATTACACATATTTTTTTTTCAAAATTTTTGAAGGATGGATCTTTTTGCTAGGCTAAGTTTTTCGAAGAAACCCATTTCTTTGCAAAGAAAAGTTGGAAAAAAAAATTTTCCAAATTTTTTTCAGAATGGCTTTTGAAAACTGAATATTTGAAAAAATCGCAAAGCTCTATCTTAAACCGTTTTCGAGCTATGTAAAATTTTTAAAATTCATAATTTGACCCTTTTATGCGCAGAACTTCCGCAAAAGAGTTCCAATAAAGATGAAATTTTGGGGTTAAGCTTTTCTCATAATATGCTTACTTTGGTACAATTTTCATGATCGCTCCATATATATTTTTGTAGTTGGCGTTGAATTCAAACAAAAAGTTTTTGTACCTTCAAAATATTACTTTGATTTAAACCATTGTGGTGCCGGTAGCCTAATTAGTGGATAAATAATCTTATTCTTAAGACTTTGATTAGATTAGAAAGCAAAAAATTATTTGGACAACTTCGCGGACGACTTACATGTTCAGCTGATCAGAAGTGGATCTAGGAGGGGGGCTGAGGCTCTTCCCAAAACCCAAATCGAAATATTTCCCTGCATTTTCCGACCAATTTTATTACTTCGAATATGCTGCTCCTGGCAACTGCTGGGCTACTGTCGCTGATCAAAACTGAGAAATCGCATCCCATTTTTTGGATTTGGCGAATTAAGGCATTTCGATGCTAACTGACACATGTCCCACCTGTGGCGGAGAAACATTTTCGATATCCAGGGGAGGCTTAGATATGGCTGGTATGTCTTGCCGCCTATGAATTCGACAATAAATGTATTCCAGCTACCTAAAAAAGGACTTATTCTTTTTCATCCAGCGGGACACTAAATGCCCCTTGAAAGAAACCATGGCGTTGCTTATGCATATGCCTAAGAGTTGGATTCCAAACAGTGTCTATTTTAAAAACTCTTTCTTTTTTCAAAAATTTAAAAAAATGGTTAGTTTAAAAAGAGATCTTTAATCATATTGTTTTAAAAGTGTTTTTTTTCGACAGTGTTGATAAGTCTGTGTGATTTTTAATACATTGTAGGACACATTGCTGGTGAGAGCGATTAGTAATGATTTTCCTCGCTGTAGTCTTTAATCGACTTGACTGCGCCTTGAACTATTCACTGAACAAATTCGACTAGAAAATGAATGTAAACACACGAAATCAAGGGTACTGGGTATTTTGGATTCGGGGCACTCGACAGCACCTTTAATTACAGCACCTTTAATTGTTTAATGTTGGTTGGTTGTTTGTACGGATTTTGGATATTTCAAAAATATTAATATCGATATTTTTGGCGATATTGAAAAAGTATCTTTTAGATATATATATTTAAGGGTAAACATATCGATAGTATTGATATGTTTTCACAAAATGTGTCAATATGACTATGGGACTTTACAATAAAAAGCTCTATTGAGGTGATTAAGGTGTCATTTGACGCATAAAAAACTACATTCTAATAAAGGGGGTTAAGTGAATTTTTATAAGCTTAAGAAAAGATATATATTTTATTTCATTTATAAAAGGAACTTCTGGAAACTTTTTCATGTTTTTATATTGATGGAATTGAGAAAAAGCATCTTCTCTAACAACTTAAAAAATAAACATATTATTATGTTTGGTTTGGTTTGTTTGGTTATGTTGAGTTATAAGCTTATCGGTCATTCGACTTCTTATGGCCGAAGCCAAGCACTGCAATGGCACTGAGCTTCCTGGTGTAATAAGATATGCCAATCCATTGGCATGGCAATGCAAAGTCAGAAAGCACAATCTTGCGGGTGTCCGCTCCAGGTTTAGCGACGGAAAATTTAAATAAAAATCCAATGATTCTACTTGGGTTGAATTTTCGTCTAAAAAATTCAAAGACTTGAAATATACATTTTATAATTTTCATTAGCGCTTTCAGAGAATGAACATGTTCGATCCTATAAGAACATACAGACGTACTTACATATCAGTACATTATATGAGCATTACAAAATATATATGCGCAATATACACACAAAATCACAGACAAATGAACATTAATTCGCGTAAGTCAAAATCATTTATACTAACATTTACCGATTTAGGTTTGCAATTCAGCCAAGCGTCTTAATGCTTTGCTTTTAAATACGCCTTTATGTTTGTGGAATTGCCACTGGTATTAATATTTTTATTACACAATTTGCACTGTGATTTTTTATCATCCGCTCTTATAAATACTTTTAAGCATTTTTTTTGCAAGTCAAAAAACCACGCTGCAGGCAAAATATAGCTAAAAAAATTCGCTAAAAAATATACGATATCCGATATATCGCCTCGGAAAATATTCGATAATGATATATCGTATTTTTGGACAAAAGTATCGATATTTCGATATTATTTCCGACATCCCTATTTGGTTGTTGGATCACTAAAGTGTTCTTCTTAAAAGAAACAAATAAAAAGTAAAAACTTTTATTTCAAATTTTACCTCGTCTGGGACTCGAGAACTCAGGACTTCGGGAACTGAACAGGGGAAGCAATCCCACTTCACGTGCAGCACCACGTTACTTCAGAATGCACAAAGACCAGCGGCGCAGATGCTGTCTGTTACCTTCGAATGGCGATGTTCCAGTCTGGTAAGCAGAGATTTTTATACCCTTGTAGAGGGTATACTAAAATTGTCCAGATGTTTGTAACGTTTAGAAAAAAGCATCTCCGACCACATAGAGTATATATTTTTGATCAGCATGCAGAGCTGAGTTGATATAGTTGATATAGCTATAGATATAGCCCGGATCGGATGGCTATAAACAAAGTTTTGTCAAAATAGCGTATAGCTGCTATGGGAACAATCGGTCAGAAAACAAGTTCAATTGAGAAAAATAGGGGAAAGTTAACTTCGGCTCGGCCGAAGTTTTGTATACCCTTGCAGCTTCCATTGATAACAAAAAAGTTTTTCTAAGACTATTTTTGGGACATTAATTTTCTATGGGATCTATACTATAAAGATGTCTGATTTCTATTAAACTTGGTGAAATCATGGAAAGGCATAATACACTGTTAATTGCGAAATTTGGAGGCGATGTCATTTAAGACAAAAAGTTTTTCTAACTTGAACTTCTTTTTCGACCGATCATTCATACTGCAGCTATATGCTATAGTCATCCGATTTTGACCAATCTTTGTAGAAATGTGTCCAAAGTAAATAAAATAAGTGTATGCCAATGATAAGGACGTTTCCACTAAAAACAAAAAAGTTTTTCTCACTAGAACTAGTTTTTCGACCGATCGTTCCTATGGGAGCTATATGCTATAGTCATCCGATTTCGACCAATCTTTGTAGAATTGTGTAAAAGTATATAAAATAAGTGTATGCCAATGATAAGGACGTTTTCATTAAAAACAAAAAAGTTTTTCTCACTAGAACTAGTTTTTCGACCGATCGTTCCTATGGGAGCTATATGCTATAGTCATCCGATTTCGACCAAACTTAGTGAAATCATGGGAAAGGATAGTAAACTAAGAAATACGTACTTTGGAGGCGTTTCCATTAAAAACAAAAAAGTTTTTCTCTTTAAGACTTGTTTTTCAACCGATCGTTCCTATGGCAGCTATATGCTATAGTCATCCGATCCGGCCGGTTCCGACAAATGTGCAGCGTATTTGTACCAAAAGACTTTGTGCAAAGTTTGGTGAGGATAGCTTTAAAACTGACGGAGGAGATAGCATAGAAACACGACAGGGTAGAAAATACTTAGGTGGAGAGCTTTCTACGTTAAAACGAATACCCTAAGGGTATAAAACCTTAATATCCTTGCAGAGGTATTATCCGATGTTTGTTACGCATTAAGGAGCTTACATAAATATATGATAGAGAACTGAGTTGATTACTGTGTGTTTATGTTGTGTTTTAAAGTATCACAAATTAGTTTGTACAAATACGACGTCGACGCCGGATGGATGACTATAGCATATAGCTGCCATAGGAACGATCGGTCGAAAAACTAGTTTTAAAGAGAAAAACTTTTTTGTTTTTAAGAAACGCCTTCAAAGTCCGTATTTTTAGTTTACTATCCTTTCCCATGACTTCACTAAGTTTGGTGAAATCGGATGACTATAGCATACAGCTCCCTTAGGAACGATCGGTCGAAAAACTAGTTCTAGTGAGAAAAACTTTTTTGTTTTTAATGAAAACGCTCTTTTTATTGGCATATTCATATTTTATATACTTTAATACATTTCCACAAAGTTTAATCAAAATCGGATGACTATAGCATATAGCTGCAGTATAAATGATCTATCGATAAAAAAGTTCTAGTGAGAAAAACTTTTTTGTTTTAAATGCAATCGCCTCTTAATTTCGTAATTAACAGTGTATTATGCTTTTCCATGATTTCACCAAGTTTGGTCGAAATCAGACATCTATATAGTATAGATCCCAAAGAAAAGTAATGTCCAAAAAGTAGTCTTAGTTAGAAAAACTTTTGTGTTTTCAATGGATGCTGCAAGGGTATACAAATCTTCGGCCGAGCCGAAGTTAACTTCCCCTATTTTTATTAGTCAACGTGTGTTATTGTAATTTAAATAACCTCTTAACCCCAAGCAATGTATGGCTCCAAATAAGTGAAATTGAGAACCTCAAATTGAAATAAGCCCCAATGCTGCTCAATACATTTGATGAGAAAGGCTTAGATCAAAGTATCTTTTATGCATATGGCCCATTGGAATCCGAACAATGCATTCAAAGAAAAAAATGGGTAAACAAACATTGTCATTGCTTTGGCAATCACCTGACGCCGGTTGACGCCCCCAGGCTCTTTCACTGTAAGGTTATGCTAATGGCGGAAGCTCTGCCATGTTGGGATGATTGGAAGCGCATAAAAGCAGCAAATCAGCGAGCACTTTGAAATTGAAATTCTAATCAAAAGGAGCGCACATTCAATGCGAATCTTTTGGATTGTAGCCTGCTTAGTTGGCTAAATTTTAAATTGCCAAACGATTTGCTATTCGATTAACACGACAGACTTTGTTGGCCGCGGAGGGCAAACACAAATGAACATTAACAACAAGAACAACAACAGCAGCAACAGTAATAACATTGCACAAATACAGACAGTTCGAAATGGAAATAGATTTGCGATTTCATGTTCACAAGAACAACAATTGAAGAGCCGAATACAAACACAGATACATACATAGGTACATCAAAAGTACAACTAAATCAAAAACAGGAACATTCCGAATTTGAAATACACTTATTTTGGATTCAACTAAAGAGCCATAAGCTACAAAATGTTCTAAAGACGTAGACTTAGACTAAAGACTTGGTGCTAAGCTCCTTCGCTAGCTACCCTTATGGCATTAATTCTTATGGCAAATTGATCTACTTAGTAGAGCTTAAAGCATTTGACTTTGATTGGCAAATAGTCCAAAAATTTAAGGTAGAACAAAACCATTGCCTTGCCGAACACTTTTTGCTCTGACAATTAAAATGAATAACTCTATTTAACTTGCGAATGAAGTGATGCCCCAGGCTGATGACCTATATTACTTTTGTAGTTGTTATTTTTTTCGTTTTACTTCTTTTCCAAACAGAGTCCGAGTCCACTTGACAAGTCCGACTGTATCTCTATCGCTCTGTTAGTTTGTTTACAACAAAATGGGAAAATCATGAGAAGCGACGAGGCAAAACGGAAGGAAGTCTGTAAAGACCCTTCAATGTGAACGAACGGAACACGGAACTGGCATATTGCAATGTGCTTGTTGTAGGAAATTCAATTTTTTCCCCGTTTTTCTTTCTTCTGCTAAATAAAAGATATCTTTTAGCTGAAATTTGTGTGGATATAGCAGGTAAAATTTGCATAATATATCAACACATTGTACAGTTTACCAACCCACACACACACACACACTCACACACATGTGGCATACGCCCATCTCATAAAAACTTCAAAATGCTTTGTGGTTGCCTTTTCAATTGATTTGATTTGATTCTTGTTGTCGTTTACGAAGGGGACAAGGGGGAACTGGAGGTTGGCTTATTGTAATGATTTTGGCATTTCAAATTGGGGGAAATTTTTGCATTTTATGAAACCTTATCACAAAATTTGTGGCCATCAAATGCGTGCAAATTGTTTCGAATTTGCAAAATGATGGGATACTTAGGGAAAAGTATTTGACATTTTGATTGAAGCACTTTCGAGTGAGTGCCCATGAAAAGGCCAAACGTATTGCACTTGATAAATGCTGACAAATGTATAAAGTTCAAATTAATTAAGGTGATATGCAATAAAATGTATGTGCCCAGGTACTGCCCTTATGCCTGCCTAATCCGTTCATCCGATCAAACTTTGGGAAACGGTAGACCGCTTGCCCGGGAAGGATTGTAAGTTGGAAAAATAGGGGAAAGTTAACTTCGGCTCGGCCGAAGTTTGGTATACCCTTGCAGCTTCCATTGAAAACAAAAAAGTTTTTCTAACTAAGACTACTTTTTTGGACCTTACTTTTCTATGGGATCTATACTATATAGATTTCTGATTTCGACCAAACTTGGTAAAATTATGGAAAAGCATAATAAACTGTTAATTACGAAATTTGGAGGCGATTCCATTTAAAACAAAAAAGTTTTTCTCACAAGAACTTTTTTTTCGACCGATCATTCATACTGCAGCTATATGCTATAGTCATCCGATTTTGATCAAACTTTGTGGAATTGAGTAAAAGTATATAAAATAAGTATATGCAATGATAAGGACGTTTTCTTTTAAAACAAAAAAGTTTTCACTAGAAATTTCCCCCCCCCCCTCCTATGGGAGCTTTATGCTATAGTCTCCGTGTCAAACTTTGGGTTGAGTAAAAGTATATAAAATAGTAAAAGTATATAAAATAAGTGTATAGCAATAATAAGGACGTTTTCATTAAAAACAAAAAAGTTTTTCTCACTAAAACTTGTTTTTCGCCCGATCGTTCCTATGGCAGCTATATGCTATAGTCATCCGATTTCGACCAAACTTAGTGAAATCATGGGAAAGGATAGTAAACTAAGAAATACGTACTTTGGAGGCGTTTCAATTGAAAACAAAAAAGTTTTTCTCTTTAAGACTTGTTTTTCGCCCGATCGTTCCTATGGCAGCTATATGCTATAGCCATCCGATCCGGCCGGTGCCGACAAATGTGCAGCGTATTTATACCAAAAGACTTCGTGCAAAGTTTGGTGAAGATAGCTTTAAAACTGACGGAGGAGATAGCATAGAAACAGACTGACGGACAAAACTAAATGAACTCAGCTCGTCATGCTGATCAAGAATATATATACTTTATGTGGTCGGAGATGCTTCCTTCAATGCGTTACAAACATCCGCACAATTTTATAATACCCTCTGCAAGGGTATAAAAATGGCTAAGTAATGGTCCAAAAACCGCGAAATTTGCAAAATTATACCGTTTATCCGATTGCAATGAAACTTTGGGGATTGGCTGAACGCTTGCCCGGGAAGGTATCTTAATTGAAGAAACTTTTCGAAAAATGGACCAAAAACCGCGAAAATTGCAAAATTTACGGTTTTGGAAAAACTTAGGGGAATTGTTTGATACTTGCCTGGGAAGGTTTCCAAGTAGAAGAAATAGGCGGAAAATGGTCCAAAAACCGCGAAATTTGAAAAAAGTTTGATTTTGATGAACATTTGGGGAATTGTTGGACGCTTGCCTGCAAAAGTTTCTTAATTGAAGAAATGGGCGGGAAATGGTTCAAAAACAGCGAAATTTGAAAAACTATCCGAATCGATGAAACTTTCGGTAATGGTTGGACGCTTGCGCGCAAAAGGTTCTAAAGTCCAAAAATCGCTAAATTTACAAAATTACCTTATGAGTAGTTATGAAAGCGCTTAATGCTTATATTACAATGCAGGCGTTGGTAAATGGAAGCTGTAGAGTACACGGTCCAAAATATTGCGAAAATTGCAATTTTATGACTTGAGCCTGAATTATTGTGAAGATTTGATAGAGGGCAATTGTAGACGGTTAAATCTACAAACGGTCAAAAAAGTAACCAAATTTTGCAAAACATTCATGAGATTAGATTTTCATGAAGTCAGTTAAATAGAGGAAAAGATCGAACGGTCCAAAATGTATAAATCGATTTGCAGCCAGCACTAGCTTAAATATAATCGATGTCATAAGGACCCCTGGGATGCCGGGAAATGATCCAATAACCGCGAAATACGCAAAATTATGCCATTAATTCGATTGTAATGAATCTATAAGGATTGACGGTTTCTAAGTTGAAAAAATGAGCGGAAGATCCAAGAACCGAAAAAATTTGCAAAATTTCCGATTGCGTTGAGCGAAAAATGATGCAAAAACCGCGAAATTTAAAAATAATACCGTTCATTTATGGTTAGAATAGTTAGACGCTTGCCCGCAAAGATTTCTAGGATGAAGAAATGGGTGGGAAATGGTCCACAAGCGTGAAATTTGCCAAGTTGTTCCTATCACTAAGAACAAACTTTGAGGAATGGTCGGACGCTTACCGGCGACGGTTTCTAAGTTCCAAAAACCGCGAAATTTGCAAAATTATCTTATGATCAAGTTGGAAAAATGGCCGAGTAATGGTCCAAAAACCGCGAAATTAGCTAAATTATGCCGTCCATCCGATTGTAATGAAATTTTCGGGATTGCTTACACGCTTGCCCTGAAAGGTTTCTAAGTTAAAGAAATGAGCGGAAAATAGTCCAAAAATCGCGAAGCTTTCCAAATTTCCGATTGCGATGAATCTTTTGGACATCGTTGGACGCTTGCCCGGGAAGGTTCTGAGTAGAAAAAGTGAGCGGGAAATGGTCCAAAAATCGCGAAATTTAAGAAATAATACCATTCATCCCATTGCAAGTTGAATTAATGGGCGGAAAATGATCCAAAAATCGCTAAATATGCTTAACTTTCAAATGATCATATTAATGAAAGCGCTTAATTTTGCGATTACAATGCAGGCGTTGGTATATGAAAGATGCAGATTGAACGATCCAAAATGCTAGGAGGTGTAAACCAAAGGGTCAAAAAAGTCGCAAAACTTGCAAAATTTTAACATTTTCCATTTGAGCCTAGATTATGAAGAAGACTTGATAGACGACAAATGTAGACGGGTAAGTAGGATAAAACGGTCTAATTGTCGGGAAATTCTCAAAATTTTCATTTGAGTTTAGATTAACATAAAGACGGGTAAATTGAGGTGAAGTTCGAGCGTGATTTATTATTGGATTCCCAACCATACGTCAGCAACTGTCAGCAAAACTTTCACATTCGACCGAACTTGGCGCGCTTTTTTCGGTCTTGGTTCGTGCGGCATCTTCCATTGAGATGATTGAGCTTTGGTTTCCACGTCATAACCATAAACCCACGATTCGTCACCAGTTATGACCCTCTGGAGCAAATTTGGGTCGTCGCGGACAGAGTTTAACATCTCATTAGCAATGTTCATGCGATGCTGTTTTTGGTCGCAATTGAGCAATTTTGGTACGAATTTCGCGGCGACCCGTCTCATGCCCAAATCATTGATAAAAATCGAATGGCACGAGCCAATCGATATGTTTAGGTCCTCAGCAACTTCTCTAACGGTGATTCGACGATTGGCCAATACCATTTTCTCCGCTTCATTAATTTTTTCGTCTGTTGTTGAAGTGCTCGGGCGTCCGGCACGCTCTTCGTCGTTCACATCTTCTCGGCCTTCTGAGAACATTTTGTACCACCGATAAACGTTGCTTCGGTCCAAGGTAGCTTCTCCGTATGCCACAGTCAACATTCGGAATGCATCCGCGCACTTAATTTCGTTTTTCACACAAAATTTGTTACAGGTTCTTTGATCCATTTTTTTGAATAGGTAAAAATCGAAGACGATCCAAAACACGTGCAAGCAAAGCAGCTAAAAATGGCCGAGCTTGTCGGCATAAGTGAGAGACATGAGTACCAACATAACGCCACAAAAAAATCGAAATTCGAATACACGTAACCCGCGAAAATTCAAAATTCGCGATACTTTTTGAACACACCTCGTAAGTGTATAAATGAAAATGGATGTAATCTAATAATGAATGTTTGTCTGTCTGTCTCTTAGAGTTAGAGTGTGACTTTTTTGCCGAAAAAATTTGAATTTTTTTTTTCTGATCAACGCTCAACATTTACAAATTCAATCATTTAAATCCATTTTTTGTGCAGTTATGCCTCACAAAAAACGTTCGATTGGTCGTTGTACGTCTCAAGCACAAAAGTAAAAGGTAAAACGAGCTTCTGAAACAAACGAGCAACGAGATGCAAGATTGAAAACTGACCGAGAAATGCAAGCGAGTGCCCGTTTATCGGAAGCGAACGAGCAACAAGAAGCAAGAATGGAAACCGACCGAGAACTTCAAATGAGAGCCCGTGCATCGGAAAGCAACAAGTAGCGAGAAGTTTGTTTCCAGAATTGGATGATCTTGGGATCAACGATATGTGGTTTCAAGACGGTGCCACCAGCCCCAAAGGCAAATTCGGTGAACGTATTATCTCGAGAAATGGTCCGATCGAATGGTCGAATGGTATCATGCGATCTAACGCCATTGGATTTCTTCTTATGCGGCTTTATTAAGTCAATCGATCGTCTTCTGGTACATATACGCTGCACATTTGTCGGAACCGGCCGGATCGGATGACTATAGCATATAGCTGCCATAGAAACGATCGGTCAAAACACTAGTTTTAGTGAGAAAAACTTTTTTGTTTTTAATGGAAACGCCTCCAAAGTACGTATTTCGTAGTTACCTTTCCTATGATTTCACTAAGTTTGGTCGAAATCGGATGACTATAGCATATAGCTGCCATATGAACGATCGGTCGAAAAACTAGTTCTAGTGAGAAAAACTTTTTTGTTTTTAATGAAAACGTCCTTATCATTGGCATACACTTATTTTATATACTTTTACACAATTTTACAAAGTTGGGTCGAAATCGGATGACTATAACATATAGCTCCCATAGGAACGATCGGTCGAAAAACTAGTTCTAGTGAGAAAAACTTTTTTGTTTTTAATGAAAACGTCCTTATCATTGGCATACACTTATTTTATATACTTTTACACAACTCTACAAAGTTGGGTCGAAATCGGATGACTATAACATATAGCTCCCATAGGAACGATCGGTCGAAAAACTAGTTCTAGTGTGAAAAACTTTTTTGTTTTTAATGCAAACGTCCTTTTTATTGGCTTATTCTTATTTCATATACTTTAACATATTTCTACAAGGTTTTATCAAAATCGGATAACTATAGCATATAGCTGCAGTATGAATAATCGGTCGAAAAAGAAGTTCTAGTGAGAAAAACTTTATTAACAGTGTATTAAGCTTTTCCAAGATTTCACCAAGTTTGGTCGAAATCAGACATCTATATAGTATAGATCCGATAGAAAAGTAAGGTCCAAAAAGTAGTCTTAGTTAGAAAAACTTTTTTGTTCTCAATGGAAGCTGCAAGGGTATACAAAACTTCGTCCGAGCCGAAGTTAGCTTTTCCCTATTTTTACTTAAGCTTTCGTTTTCTTTTGAATAGTTATGAATTATATTTCAACGTTGTGATTGAAATATTTCATATAGCCATTGGGAATACCTTTTTAACTAAATTCTGAAAATCTTGTATCTATTTGTGCTCCTGACTTGTTTCCACAATGTATGTATTGTGATTGACTAAAAAAATTATTCACTTATTTAAAGAGACTCTCAGAAGTCCGGGCCCGGGGGTAAACAACCCCTTCCCCCTCCCCTGTCGACGGTCCTGGGTTTAACTTTAAGAAAAGTCTTTAATCAAAGATTTCAAATCTGATCAAATTATACTTTAAATGACAATTTTTTACTTGTTTCAAGTATTTTCTTGCTTATGATACTTTTAACACCGATTGTACTTGGTTCAAGTACAAAATTCTGGTTTATTATTTATAAAAAAATATCTTGGGAAAAGAGCTGTCCAGATGGAACAGCATACACAAGCTTTACTAAATATAGTTCAGTGGAAAGGAGGATGGGTTCTCATAAGATAATTTAAATAAGGCTCCGCTAAGAACAAGTAAACTTTTGAAGCAGTTCATTGCCTTGATAGTTCCACATATAAGTATTATAAATTCCGCTAATTTCACCAGGTTTTTGCAACGTTATTTTATGCATAGCCAACCCATAGCGCTTAATGACAAATCAGCGGGCTTTCCCGCAAATTAACTGTCAGTTATGACACTCTTTCTCTCAAAACCAACTACAACAACGATGCGCGTATGAGAATAATAAAAACTTGTAAGCGCCATAATACAAGTAGAACAGAAACAGAACTCAAATCTGCAATACTAAATATTTTCCCTTTTTTTTTATTTTGCTACAAAAAGCAAAGCGTTTAGCTCGGGGGACACCAGGCAGCTGGCAAAGAGTCGGGCAAAGGGACGGCGGGGGGAGTAATGACAAATTGTCGCTGTTGTAATTAGCGGCCATGCATACTATAAAAGTGCATTCACTTTCATGATATGACTATGGGACTATGAAGATGAGGAGATTGGTGATAATGATGACGACTGCGACTGCCTGCAGCTTTGCGAATTTGCATTTCTCAATGACGTTGCCAGCTAATTTGCACATTTATAGGATTTGTTTATTATGCATCGCCTTTGCCGGCGCGCCGGCTGCGACAGCGAGGGGGCTGAATGCTGCCAAGTGGGTAATAGTAATCTTCAGATGCTGGTGCGGCAGAGCAGCAGCTTCCGTTTCAGCCACAACATTGCGATGAGTGTTGAGTGAGTGAGTGACGAGCGACTAGCGACAACATCCCGTCGGATGACAGTCTATCATCAGCATCATTGGCCGAAGCACACTCGCACTCTCGTACACTCATCACTTGTCAGTCTAATTGCAGCTGTGTGTAGATTTCCATCGCCGCCGGGCGACAGTTCAGTTGATGATAAGGAATACCGACAGCAGATGCGGCGTATGCTTAATATTTCAAAACATCCCCCAGTATGTACAAATAATGCAAATGAAAATTCAATTTTCGCCCATTTGCGTAAACATTATAAACAATTTAACATTGGCCGTACGTGCTCGCTGGCCGGCATGCAATTTTCACGCCAGGCAATTAACACAATTGATTTTGGCTTTTGGCTGGCGCGTAAATGTGCGAGCGCACAGCTCCGAAATCTAAACAAAAACAGAAAAACCATGTTTGCTATAAATTACTGACAAATTATAGGATACTATCGTGACTAATTGTTCAGTAAATCAGGCAATAAGTGAGGGTGGGATTTTTTGGAAAATTTGCAATTTATTTGGTTTAATGACTGAACTGAACAGTGCCAAGTCAAACACACAAATCGCTGGCACTAACAAACTTTATGAGCCTCCAAAGATCTAAAAAATGCTCTACCAAAGTGAAATCAAATTTTGTTTACAAAAATTTCATCAAATTTTCCAAACTAAATTTTTGTATAAAATTGAATGTTTGTCAGTGACTTTTGAAGTCTATTTTTGCTATGTCCGGTTTGAGGGAACCATAGAACTAAAGAACATTTAGAAAATAAATCACTATATTCTTACTAAGTTCGTTATTTTCTTAGGCTGTTAATGTATACATAAGTGTTCTTGATCAGCTTGATGAGCCGAGTTGATTTAACCATTAGCAGTTGTGGGGCGTATCTTTACCTTACCTAGGTCCAAATTTAACCAAGATTCTGGTGGTTCTGAACAGTAAATAATACCTTGGATAACCAATGATGCATATCTAAATGGGCTTAACAAATGATTCAACGCTATTACATCGCGAAAAAATACATAAGACAACCCATCCTGAACAAAAATTCAAAGAAACAAAGAGACTGCAAGATGTTTTGTATTGAATTTTGATGTTCCTTATTAAACTGCTTGTCTCTTAGATAGGTTCATTATCTCTCTCATTGAAAAGTTATAATATCAAACAAATTCCGAAAAAGGTTATTTACATTACACAAAAATCCTTTTATTACACAAATTTTTCATTATTAGGAATAATATCTTGTCTATATCTGTTCACTTACATAGGTTCAGCTATCAAAACAGGATTAATAAATAATACTATTTATTTATTGTGAAGGTCTAACAATGTTCAGTCAAACAGAATATAAAAAAATAGGGGAAAGTTAACTTCAGCTCGGCCGAAGTTTTGTATACCCTTGCAGCTTCCTTTGAAAACAAAAAAGTTGTTCTAACTAAGATTACTTTTTGGACCTTACTTTTCTATGGGATCTATACTATATAGATGTCTGATCTCGACCAAACTTGGTGAAATCATGGAAAAGCATAATACACTGTTAATTACGAAATTTGGAGACGATCCCATTTAAAACAAAACAGTTTTTCTCACTAAAACTTATTTCGACAGATCATTCATACTGCAGCTATATGCTATAGTCATCCGATTGCGACCAAACTTTGTAGAATTGTGTAAAAGGATATAAAATAAGTGTATGTCAATAATAAGGACGTTTTCATTAAAAACAAAAAAGTTTTTCTCACTAAAACTAGCTTTTCGACCGAACGTTCCTATGGCAGCTATATGCTATAGTCATCCAATTTCGATCAATCTTGGTGGAATCATAGAAAAGCATAGTAAACTAAGAAATAAAAAGTTTGGAGGCGTTTACATTAAAAACAAAAAAGTTTTTTCCACTAAAACTTGTTTTTCAACCGGACGTTCCTATGACAGCTATATGCTATAGTCATCCGATCCGGCCGGTTCCGACAAATGTGCAGCCTATTTGTACCACAAGACTTCTTGCAAAGTTTGGTGAGGATAGCTTCAAAACTGACGGAGGACATAGCATAGAAACAGACAGACGGACTGACGGACAAGGCTAAAACAACTCAGTTCGTCATGCTGATCAAGAATATATATACTTTATGTGGTCGCAGATGCTTCCTTCTATGCGTTACAAGCATCCGGACAATTTTATAATACCCTCTGCAAGGGTATACAAAGTGTGGAGCCCGACTTTAATATACTCCGTACTTGTGAAGTGCTGCGACCGGTACCTTTGGTATAGAGCAGCCATGCCCAGCCGTATGCTCTTTGGGTGCTAGTAAAAAAAGCTTCATAAAAATACTTGTTTGTTTATTGTTTGCAGTTGTGAGCTATCGATAACAAATCACAATCATACCAATATAACAAACAATTTCTTTGATGTATTCACATCTAACACAAACACGAAAATTAGCAATCATGATTCCACATCGCGCTCTTTCACCAGCACAGTCTCACAAAATTAATCGATTATTGGTCATCGGTTTATGCTAGTAAGCGCGCTCATTGCTATGTGGCATTTTCGTGGACGTTCATTATAATGCCATGCTGACCTTTAAACAGAAAAGTTCTTGTGTAACATCTTTTTCAGATATACGAGTATATTCAACAATTTATCCCTTTCTGTTCATATGCAACTAAATACGCAGCTTAGCTTTGAACGTTAACAAAATAAGAAAGATGTACTTCAACGGTGGTCGCAAAAGTCGATAAAGTTTTTTTTTCGAATTTTATGAACTATAATGAGCACTCTCTGATGATCCAGTAAGAAATCCAGGTACCAGAACGAAACCGAAAAGCTAAACAGTATGACGTGCTGAGTTAATTTAGCCCTGTCCGTCAGTCCGTCCGTCTGTCTATTTCTATGATATCTCCTCCGTCTGCTTTAAAGCTATCATCACCAAACTTTGCACGAAGTCGCTGCAAATTTGTCGGAACCGGCCGGATAGGATGACTATAGCATATAGCTGTCATAGGAACGATCGGTTGAAAAACAAGTTTTAGTGGAAAAAACTTTTTTGTTTTCAATGTAAACGCCTCCAAACTTTTTATTTCTTAGTTTACCATGCTTTTCTATGATTCCACTAAATTTGGCCCAAATCGGACATCTATATAGTATAGCTGTCATAGAAAAGTAGAGGCTGAAAGTAGTCTCAGTTAGAAAAACTTTTTTTGTTTTCAATGGAAATGTCCTCAAAATTGGCATGTATTTATTTTTATATGCGCCCACACGATTCTACAAAGTTGGGTCAAAATCGGATGACTATAGCATATAGCTCCGATAGGAACGATCGGTCGAAAAACTAGTTCTTGAGGGAAAAACTTTTTGTTTTTAATGGAAAAGTCCCTTACGTTGGCATATATTTATTTAATATACTTTTACACTAATCTAAAAAGTTTTGTCAAAATCGGATGACTATAGCATATAGCTGCAGTATGAATGATTGGTCGAAAAAGAAGTTCTGGTGAGAAAAACTTTTTTGTTTTATTTTGGATCGCCTTTAAATTTTGTAATTAACAGTTTTTTATGCTTTTCCATGATTGCACTAAGTTTGGTCGAAATCGGACATCTATATAGTATAGCTCCACAAAAAAAGTATGGTTCGAAAAGTAGTCTTATTTAGAAAATCAAACTGCAAGGGTATACAAAACTTCGGTCAAGCCGATGTTAGCTTTCCCCTATTTATTTTTTGAATGTTCAGCACTTAAATTCAAAAGTGTAAAGTATTCATTTCAAAGGTGTATCACTTTTAAATCAAAAGTGGAATGGAAATGCATATGAGCACTCCTTAGCGCACACAACGTTTAGGTCATAATAAAAACTGCCAAAGTTTCACCACAAAATCTATTTGCTCGTTGCATTTAAACTGCTAATTCGATGTGAAAACAATGTTGGCTAGAAATTTAATTACCTTTCGACCCTGATAGACGTTTCGGTAATATGGTTGAAAGTTTAATTTGAGTCCAAACAGAAAAAAATTTAAAAATTAATTTTTAAATTGCTTGAGCATGATTTTCGGATTTCAGCTATTCCAAATTACATAACTAACAAGTAAGGGAGCTGTAGTCGAGTGCCCCGACTACAAAATACCCTGTTCCCTTGACTTCTACTCTAACTTACGAACACACGCACGCACGCCCACGCACGTAACTGACAATGCAAGACCCCCCCTCGGTGTTTTTTGTCCGAACTTATTGATCTTTTTCATAATAGATAGATATTGGGCCTTACTTGACTTACTCTGGTAAACAGCTACCAGCACCACCTACCTACCTACCTACGGACAGACGGACGGACGGACAGACGTGCATAGCTAAATCGACTCGGCTGTTGATGCTGATCAAGAATATATATACTTTATAAGGTCACAAATGCTTCCTTCTACCTGTTACATACTTTTTCACAACTTCATGATCCCCCTTTTCCATTTTTAATGGGAACAGGGTATAAAATGAATTCTGGTAGAAATAGGTCATTAAATTTGTTATACATATTTGTACGCTAGTGTTTAATTGACAAACAAAATAGATAAATGAATTACGAAAATTTTGAAAAAGTGTGAATGCAAATTGCATTTTTATTCATATCAAATAATAACTTGTTTTTCACATCATGTATTATCTTGTTAATTGGTATTTTTTGCAAGATGTAATCAAAAAAGATTGTAGTTTCTAATAAATTAATGTATTAATACTTATTAATATGCAAACTGTGGCTTATCAATACATTTGCATTTTGCTTTAATATACCGATCTAGTTTATTTTCTCTGTATAGGGCCTTTTTACAGTTAGCCAACTGCACATGCTCAACTCGCACTGTATGCAAATCGAGTGGCAACGGTCCATGTCGAATTGCTAATTGCGATCACATAGTAAAATTAATCTATGCACAGTGAGAGGCATCATAAAAATGCATGCTCTCCCCGTTCCATTCAATTTCAATGCGCCTGCCGCCAAGTCAAGTTCACATGGTTATGGCTTTGGCGGGGGCGACAACAGCCAACGATACGGATGCGTTTGGGTGCGATCTTTTGACACGCTTCAACAGCCAGAGCTGAATGGGCCGGCGCTCAATTGAAAGAGATATACACGACGCCGCTCAAATAATGATTTGTTTCAATTGAAAAGTCAATGCCAGGCAGCTCGCTCACAAGCCCACCAAGCGTTGTCACCCATTAATAATTCGCCTGGGTTTCTTTATAGACGAAATTCGAGTATGTATAGTTAATTAAAATCAGCAAACACCACAGATCCAAAGAATGTGGCCAATTAGCGGGAAGCTAAAAAATATATCGTAGCACCTATTTCAATTTCCAGATGTGAGTCATACGTTTGGGAACTTAAGCGATGTAGGGTGAGGGAGATGATGTTCAGTATTGACAAGATAGACTTTGGATTTTATGTCAGTGCCAGTCTTTAACCTGTTTTGATTTTTGCAATTATATATGGGACACTATCATGACAAACTGAGGTAAGCTTCTGGGAAACATTTACCCCTTAAGATCACTTGGTTTAGAATTTTGATCAAGAAAGTTTCAGGTTCGTAACCAGGTCCAGGTTAAAGTTTGAGAGTGTAGGATAACAAGAAAACTAAAAAACCTAGGACATTTTCAATTGTACTTATTGGTTCCAAGTACACCATTGCCAATGGCTTTCCCAAAACAAAACAAAAAATAGTTTAGATCAGTGACCAATTGTTTAATTGCATTGCATTAGAAAAAGGTTAACATAGTATTATTCGATGGGATATTTCAGTTGGTTTAAAACAAAAAAGTTTTTCTCACCAAAACTTATTTTTCGACCGATCATTCATACGGCAGCTATATGCTATCCGTATAAAATATAAAATAAATATATGATAACGTAAGAGACGTTTCCATTAAAAACAAAAATGTTTTTCTCACAAGAACTAGATTTTCGACCGATCGTTCCTATGGCTGCAATATGCTATAGTCTTCCGATCCGGCCGGTTCCGACAAAGGAACATACAGTGGTGCTCATAGACTTAAGCCACAAGACTTCAACCAAAAATTTAAACGAAAATTAAGAAAAGTTTTTATTTCACAGCTCCAATTTTTTGTGTCACATTAGTTCAATATATCAGTGTTCTAATAGAAGAATAGAAAAGAATAGAAGAATAGAAAATATATATTCAACGAAAAACTTAAAAAATCTGAGACCATCTCCAAAATGTCCTGCTCACATACTTAAGCCACCTGGAAAAAATGGTTGAAAAAGTTAAAATTTGCCCAATATTCCTTATACTTTTAATAAATTTACTTTAATATTGAGTGGGATGACCTTTCTGCTTAAGAACAGCGGAGCAACGCTTTGGCATTGAATCCACAAGACGTGCGCACTGTTGAGGGGTGATTTTCTTCCACTCTTCTTGCAAAATTCGCCACAAATCGTTTTTATTTGCTGGTTTTTTTTGGCCAACGACTTGTTTAAGAATTCCCCACAAGATCTCAATAGGGTTTAAGTCGGGGCTTTGCGGTGACCATTGCAAAACATTGATTGCCTCTTGATTAAGCCACGACTTGACTGTTGAAATATCCAGGCAAGTGGCAAATTATCGGCTTATTCTCCAGATAAATTGTTAATAAGGATGTCCCTGTTCATTTCGCCGTTCATAATGCCTTCTATCTTCACTAGGGGACCTACGCCCGATGCGGTGAAACAGCCCCAGACCGTAATCGAAGCGCCACCATGTTTAACGGTCTTCTTCGTGTATTTGGGGTCCAATTGTTTGTTGGGAGGACGTCGTACATATAGTTTACCATCACTCCCAAAGACATTAAACTTGGATTCGTCGCTCCAAACAATCATGTTCCAAAAATTGGGACCTTTTTGAATATGCACTGTGGCGAATTGAAGGCGCTTTTTAACATTTTTAATGGACAGCAATGGTTTTTTTTGGGCAATGCGTCCATATAACCCGAATTCATTTAGCCGTCTTCTTATGGTCTGAGCTGATACATTCACGCCATAATCTGCCACCATTTGACCTCTGACTTGCGTCGAAGTCAAGAACGGATCGGCTTTACTGATTTTGGCAATCCGTCTATCGTCGTTTAAAGTGGTTTTTCTGGGCTTTTCACGTGGAATATTTTCCTAGGTTCCATGTTTCTTTTAAAATGCAATGGCATTTCTGACTTTGCCACGCGAAAAATGTAAAGTCTTACAAATTTGTAGAATACTTGTTTTTTTTTCGTAATATTCCCATATTAGCTTTCTTTCGACCGGATTTGTATTTTTATTTTTAGCCATAGCGGTCAAATTGTTTTGGGAAACGTATTTAGTATTCAATATTTTAGTTTTGAAAATAACTAGCACAACTTTCCCGGAAAAAACACAAGTTTGACGATTTTAGCTCAAGGTGGCTTAAGTATATGATCAGAGCGCAATACTCCTTTTGACATTTAGTCAATTTTTTGGGAACCCCGAATTCCTACTTGTCATTTTTTACTGTGATCAGCTGCTTAAATAACAGTGTTGCAAAATGTAAAAATTTCAGGCCGAAATAAATATGTTCAAAAAAGTTATAAAGAAAACAGTTTATGGTAGTGGCAGTGGCTTAAGTCTATGAGGAACGATAGGTCGAAAAACAAGTTCTAGTGAGAAAAACTTTATTTGTTTTTAATGAAAACGTCCTAATCATTAGCATACACCTATTTTGTATACTTTTACACAATTCTACAAAGTTTGGTCGAAGTCGGATGACTATGGCATATAGCTCTCACACGAACGATCGGTAGAAAAACTAGTTCAAGTGAGAAAAAATTTTTTGTGTTTAATGAAAACGTCCTTTTTATTGGCATATTCTTATTTTAAATATTTTAACACATTGCTACAAAGTTCTATCAAAATCGGTTGACTATAGCATATTGCTGCAGTATGAATGATCGGTCGAAAAAGAAGTTCTAGTAAGAAAAACTTTTTTGTTTTAAATTGGATCGCCTCCAAATTTCGTAATTAACAGGGTATTATGCTTTTCCATGATTTAACCAAGTGTGGTCGAAATCAGACATCTATATTGTAATGATATTAAGCCTTGATGTTGTTTTGCTTCACTTTGGTCACGCATGAGCTTAAGCTTGGGTCAACACTGAAGTCTTTCGGCTAGGGCTCGTCGGACGGGGAGGATCTTTTGCTCATGAACGTAACTGGCTATCATACAAGAAGAATGTGTTGACCTTGCCTCTGAAAGATGTTATACCGAACTAGGAGATACGATTGGGTTTGATGTTATCCCAAATACCCGCCCTACCATGTCAGCAATAATTCTATCCGTTTATGCTAACCCTAATACATTACCGATGCTAACTCATTCCGATACCCTCATTTCCTTTCTCTATTTAAACTTGTCCATTTTCATAATTCGTTTAAGAACAACAATAATTCACAAACTTGGCCTTCATGGCTATGATAGTAACGCTAGGATGTAACAAATAAACAGAAAACAATTTCACTTTACTTAAAGTTTGGAAATATTTTGACAGGGCTTGTTTCTAATTCGGCCATTTAAACCTTAAGATTCTTTAAACATGTTCTTGGCTATATGTTTGTATACATATGGTAGTTAGAGAGCCAATAAATCAAATTAAATGGAGCAATAAATCAATAGTTCAAACGGTTAATCCATGATCAATACCATGTGTCTCACTTCAGCCTTGCTGGTTTCTTTTAACACAAATAGGTTGGGTTACTTTAGTACTTACAACTTATACGGCGATCCGTGCAGTCAGGCCTGGTGCATTGATGCTGTACCTAATATAATAAATTGATATTTCAAATGTTAAACTACTTAATTCGTATTTCAAGAGTTTTCAATTCGCTTTCCACATGCCGCAATGTTGAAGCATAGACGGGTCACGTGTAGAGGTTATGGTGAAAAAATTACATCAAGGGAAAGGGCCTCATCATCCGCAGATGTAAAACTCTCTGGCCATAAAAAATCAAATCCGGGGGTATATTCCTGGGCCATCCGACTATGCCCAGAGTATCGAACCTTCCACTCGCTGGCTATCCGCGGCCACCAATGGCTATGCAAACGCCTGCTCAATATATCAATTTATCAAAACGGATTCTGGAAACGCGGTAATCTTATATTCACCTGCTCAATATCCAATTAGCTAATGGTTAATTTAGGCTTAAGGGGGTCTTCTCATTGAGCAACTTTTTTTTTCGACTTTTTTTTTTGCATTTATTTATAGCTTGGATATTCAAAAATATCTCCCCTAAAGGATTTTCGAAAACTCGAATTAGTTTAGGAGATATAGTCCTTTTAGTGACCCAATGTGACCTAAATTCCCAAGCAACTGCAAACTTAAAGCGCGTTTATCTCGAAACCACGTTTTTCGAACTGGCGGCCATGATATCTCCAGTTCAACTGAACCGATTTTCATGAAACAAAGAGAATTGTCACCATTCTCGGGTGAACCTCGACCATAATTTTAAAAAAATTTTTACTATTTTTTTTTTACACTAAACTACAAAAAAAAAGCCCGAAATTGAAATTTTTTTTTGAATGGCCGCCATTTTGTCAAAAAAAATCACAAAATTAAGTTTGAGGTTCACCCGAGAATTACATCTATACTGATTATAACCCCGTTTTTTTTTCATTTCGGACGCTTCGGAGACCCGGAATCGTGGCCGCCGTGACGACACCTTTTTTTTCACCACCAACTTTGAAGTCTCATTACTTTTTGAACAGCCTTCGTATCGAGGCAAAAAAAATTTTGTATTTACTTTGAACCTTATGTAATAAAATAAATAAAAAAAAGTTTTCAATTATTCTTTGCGTTTTCAAATAAGAATTTTTTTAAAAAGGGTCCAAAAAACGGGTTTTGAATGAGAAGACCCACTTAAACTCATCCAGAGTACTCGAACACAAATATGAGGCGAGGGGTCTGTTTTGGCGCGTCAGCTCAACACATGCAAACGTATGTATTTTAAAACTTATGTGTGTGCGCTTCTTCAATTTATTGGCCACAGAAACAATTCCTCAAAGCAGTTAAAGCTGTACTTTATAATGTCACAATTGGGAATACTTTGTATTCGATCACGTGGACTTAATAAGCTTTAAGCCTTCTTGGTCTGATCACAATCGGAAATGGACAACTTCAATTCGTAGAGCAACTTATTCGAAATGACCGCCTTGTGCCTTCCATCATCGCCGAAATATATCTGGCCACTCATCGATCGCTGAGCGCACATCATGCATTGAGAAATAGTTCACTGCTCGGACAAAGACTCAATATTTGGGTGTCGAGAAGAGCAAACCATAGCCTCAAGAACGGATCACAGTTTGTAGTCCAATGGATTCAGGTCTGGGACACCAGCAGGCCAATCATCTGTAGAAATTAAGTTCGGTACAGGGTTTTTAGCCATGTTTGAGTCGTTTTTGCTTTGTGAGCTGGAGTGGAGTCTTGTTGAAAGGTCCTCGTCTTGTTTGCAAATAATGTCGGTTTGATACACTTTCGCCGAAGCTTTGATTTTTTTCACAAAAATGGAGCTTGGTGACCTCATTATACGCGACTTCCCACCAAACTATCACATAAACCGGATGGTGACCTCTCTGAACTAACGAAATTCTTGTTTTGAAGACACAACATACTCTCTATCGTTCTGTTTGTTGAACGATTCCTCTATGTTCGGGCACTGGCGACGCAATGCTTTCGATTTTGTGTTGCGTTTTTGATTCAATGCTGTTGTGAGCAAGTCGCCGGTGTGTCCCTGGTATGCACTGAGTTCTAAATCGCGTTTTATGATGCGCTGTCCTTGCTGATATTCATCTCACGAGACTTGATTTTTTGATGTATTCGCACTGTTTATTGTAACAGTATCCTCAAATAACTTCTAAGCACACTTTTCGTATGTTATAGTCGGGCTTGACTAGTTTTTATTAAGTAAATTACTGGTTGTTTACGCTTTTCAAGCTTTCTCTTAAAGTTTTCAAAATCTGAAATAGCAAATTGTTTTATTATTTAAACTACAATCAGCTACCTGTCGATTGGGCTGGTCTAATCGTCAGTAGTCCAATCATGGGGAAGGCGGTATGCACACACCGTCCACCACTGCGACAACAGCTGCAAAATGCAATTAGCGTTATTTTCAGCGTGCCGTGAGATTGCACATACGCCATGTGCGACACGGCCACGAGTTGAGGGTAAATGGCATTGGCGACGACAACGACGACAACGACGTAGTTTATAGCATTGAGAGGGACGACCTTCGGCAGGCCCAGAACCTGCTAACTGTTAACTGCAACATCAACATTTTATTGTTCTTCAGGATGCTGGAAGCCGGTAACACGCAACATGCAGCATGACGGTGTGTGCCTATAAAATTGATAATTAATTATCCTGCCGGCCAACGCACAACACACACACACACACACACACACACATGCTGCAGATTGCAACCAAAACCCCAGCCTAATCCCTGGCTGAGCCCTTCGCCTGCGGCTTTTTGCGGATACGCTTCGTTTATTGTGTTTACAAGTGCGTGAAAATTTGCGCTTAACTGCTTATCACGTGCGGTGTATGGCGTGAATTTTACTGCGGACAAGTGCCCACTGGCCACATATGCAAATCCTAGCAAAAATCGACGAAGAGGAACAGATGGTAATGGTGGTGTAATATGAGAACGAGATAGATATGCGGTTGTTGGTCAAATGCAAATTTTGTCTGAATAAAAATTATACTTTAATCTGCACTGTTAGAAAACTGCAGGCTAGAAATTTGACCAAAAAGAAGTTAGACATTTTTGTGAGTCTTTTCTGATTGACATTTTCGAAATTTCTAGTTCATTTTGAGCTGCCTTGAAGGCTTCTTCTTGCTATGTCAATTTAATTGGCTTACATCTGTTTTGAATATGGCATATTTTTTGCCTAGTGTTTCGTCTCTTGGTAATAGAATAGAGTTTTTTTATTGCTTAATTATAAGTAAAACACAATGCAAAGCCCACTGCAAAGGATTAATATTAACCATTTAATGCGGCTAAAACCCAAATGGAGCTCACAGTGATTTAAGCAAAAGTTTGTTGCCTACTTTTTGGCATTGATTTGGTGGCCTCCCTCCCGCCATTATCCCTTCAAATTCCAAACAAAGCCAATGCTCTACAAAAGCCTCGCTGACCACAAAGAAAAGCCAAGAAGAACAAAAAAAAAAGTTGAACTAGCCAACTGAGCAAAGGACACGAACATGGCCACCACCGCCACCCTTCATTCCGCCAGCGCCCCCGACGCAATCACATTAAATCTTAGCTATTATTCTTTTACTTTGTAGTTGTGTGCACACAACTTTTGCTGGTCTTTGGATTCTGTGGGTTACTGTAGTTAATCGCTTCCAACGTGATTGAATTCCGTCGAACGCAGGTTGACCAATGGCCCAGCAATAGCCAGCGAACTGGGGGGCTGGTCGAGGGGTTGCTGGATGCTGAATAAATGAAATAGAGTCGCCTTCGCCGCTTGACTTGACTGCATTTGGGCTGCTGTTCTTGAGAGGCTGCTTGAGGCTGACTTTGACTTGGTTTATGACCAGTCACTGACCACTTAACTAATTGCGCCTTTGTGTGCTCCTGACACGCACAATAAAATTAATTTTTATTGCTATTCCTTGACGAAATGGTACAAAATCAGACATAATAAGCCGATTCTGCAGATTGATAATCATGGGTAAAGGCATTCAGTGGAACCATTAAATGCATATTCCTGTAGTAAATCGAAAAACGAAGATAATTCGATTGATTTTTACTTTTTGGATTATGGGGTTTTTTTTAAAAAAAAAACTTTATTATTTCGAGAATTTTTTTAATTTTTTCTCAAGCTTTATTTTCACTTGTAGAACTTGTCAAAAAACTCATATGAGATCTCTGTTAGCCTTCAGTCAAAAAAATGTTTGCATTTAGTTTTTGGAAGTTCGCCTTAAAATAATTTTTCCATCTAAATTTTAAGAAAAATTCTTGCTTTTAGACAGTTTTTTCTTAAATTTAGAAAGCATAATCCTAAAATTACATATTTTAGAACCAAATTTCTTAAATTTAGAGACAGTATATTAAGTTTGTGGAAAAGTATGTAACAGACAGAATGAAGCATCTCCGACCCTATAAAGTATTCTTTCTGATTTAAGAGCTAGTATAGATTAGCAGCTCCTGAAAGACATAATGCTTATTAGCTTAAACTAAGCATTTTTATACTCTGTACCAAAGGTACATAGAGTATAATAAGTTTGTGCAAAAGTATGTAACAGCCAGAAGAAAGCATCTCCGACCCCATAAAGTATATATATTCTTGATTAGCATCAACAGCCGAGTCGATATAGCCATGTCGGTCTGTCTGTCCGTATGAACGCACAAATCTCAGAGGTGGTAAGAGATAGAGGTTTGACATATACGGGACATATGCTTCTTATACTTTCAGGCAGATCAAGTTTATTTTCAATTTTTGCCACGCCCCCTCCCGCCCCCGCAAATTGGAAATTACGTAATATCTCCCACAGTTTTATAGATAGAAGGTTCGTTCCTTCTGGACATATTTAGTAAAGTAATTAAAATTAGCTTGTCAGTATGACACAGCCCCAAAGGGCCAAAGCCGAGCCTCTCTCAATCTCTTGGCTTGTGCGCTTCTAATTTTAGCACAAGAGAAAGGGACCTACAGTTTAACGCCGAATCCGAACGGCAGCTTGAAAAGCTTTTCATGGCTAATTACTGCAATGCTGGCGCCAACAGCAAAGAGGTGTGGCCGGGTGTAAAGGTTTATTCAAAGAAAAAAACTTTTTATTAGATGTTCCAAGGCGGGATCGAACCCACAACCTCATGCACAGCGGTCGCGCACTCTAGCCGCTGAGCCACCCAGCCACACATATTTAGTAATCAGGATTATTTATCGATCCGCCAAAGTAATGGTAAAGATCGGATGAACGGTTGACGAGTTATAATTATGGGCTGCATCGGTCGCAACGGTGATGGGCAGCACTTCACAGGTACAGAGTATGTTATAGTCGGGCTTGACCGACTTTCTTTCTTGTCTAAAAGTTGTAAATGTCATCTAATGTAATGTAATCTAAAGTAATTGCTCAACCAATTGATCCAGAAATTCTGGGCCTGATTCTGGGCCTGATTTCCTTAAGGACAGTCGACAACTTGTTCGATGACTAAGGGGTTGACTGGACACAGGAGCCTCAAATAAAAACACACGTCTTCTCGCTTACAGTACAATTGGTAGACAATCTTTAATTGCCAAATATCAATGCTTATAGCTACTTCACTCATCTGAAGTATCACATAACATAATAGATCAACAAGCGAGCAAATGAGAGCAATAAGAGAGACTTAACAGCTAGAAGTTACTTAAGAGTAAACAAACTTCAATTGTATTCATAATAATTATGCTGATGGCTGCAATCAGCTGTCGCAATTAAATATGACAAATAAATAAAGGCTGAAATGCCTTAACAGTAATCATTATTATGTTTAAGCATATGGACAGAAAGTTATATAAATTTCATTTTTCACGAATTAATAAATCGAAAGTCACTTTTTTTATGTCCATGCGAACCAAGGGTTCAAACCAGGGATCAGGGGCTCCGAGAACCGGTCCGCTAACTGAACCTTAGACTTTACAATGGGTTCGAACCCCCGGACCGAACCTCCTGCAGAATTTCAGAGTTTTGCAGCCTTGCTTCTCAGATTGACTATTACACTTGTCTGATATCACAAATGGAAAACTTATGAAAATACAGCTTTATAGACATTTCAGAACTCGCATTCAATGATTTACACCACTTAAGTTAAGAGGGGGAAAAAAAAAGATTAGGGAAAATTTCAGGAGTGGCTTAATATTGGCTGGGTACTTGCTGACTAATAGACCGAAGCGAAAAAACTGGAACCCATTGCCATAATAAACTCTATCCCGTACCATCCCACGGGAATAAATTACACAAGGCATCCAAATTCGACTTTTTTCTAGTATATTGAAAGGTTGGTAGTGATTCTAGATGATTTTCGGAAATAGTCCATCAAGTCGAGATTTTTAGTAATTTAAGCTTAAAGTTGCTGAAAGTGCCTATTTTGACCCTTTTTAGGAATCTATTCTATTGTTTGGACTCTCCTTGATACCATCGGAAAGAAACACTCCTTAGCCTTAAAATGAACTTTCCAAAACTATTCTTTTCAATGGATACACCTCTTTTAGCACTTGTGTAAGAATTCAAAAATATCCTTTTTAGTGCTGGTGCCCCAAAGTATGCAATGGGTGGTAGAGACACTAATATGTTTTCGTTTCCTAAAAACAGTAAAATTGGTTAGTCATTTTAAATAAACCAGCAACAAAATTCTAAGAAAAACCTCCAGTTAAGAGACGATAACAATATATTTCATAAACGAAGGCCAAAAAAGGACAGATTTGTGAGGTTTTTTTTAGGATTTTGTTGCTGGTTCATTACAAATGACCAGCCTTCTTTACTGGGGAAAAATCAGAAAAATATATGTGTAATTTATTCGTTACTTAGCTTTTAATCTGAGTTTTAAGCCAATTGAATGAATACAAGTTTTTCCCACCCGCGGAAACTGATTATTTGACATCGGAAAATGAAATCACAATTTATTTTTCAAGCCGAGTTTTAAGTCAATCGGTTGAAAAATAGTTTTTTACATGCAGAATTTTCTGGCTATTTTCCTCATCCCAAATCGGAAAACTTTGTGTCCAATTATTTTGCGTACTTTGCTTACAAACAGAGTTTTAAGTCAATCGGATAATAAAAACAAGTAAGAAAGACGGTCAAGCCCGACTATTGCGACCGTTGCGACCGGTGCTGCCCATAATTGTTTGTTTTCCCTCCAACTCGACAACCGTTCATCCGATCTTTACCAGAGCTCGTAAATAACAATTGAACATTTTTGCCTTTGCGGTCTCCTCAATAACAAAACCGAAAAAAACCATGCACGCTTGCTCTCGCTCTGAGCAGAACACTTCGTTTCTCCTTGTTTTTGTTTTCAGTTGACTGTTCTCAGATAAGCTTTTCTTGTTTTGCTCTTTCAATAACAATTTATAGACATCGATCCGCTCGCACATAAAGAGTCAGTAGATGAGCAAAAAGCCGAACGACTCACCTCAAAGGGGTTTTTTTTTGCTTTTATTTGTTTTGTGTGTGTGTGTGTGGCTTATGTGAATCGTAAGCCCAAGCAGACACCTCATTCACACACACAAACGCAAATGACTTTTATCTTCTTCGCTCGCAACGATTTTCTCAGTGAATGAGCAGAGCAAAATGTTAACAAATCCATTGGTTGTTCGTTGAGCACTGAGCGATTCGTTTATGAGCCGATGTAAACTGGATCTGCCTGCAAGTATAAGAAGTTTTGTCCCATACACGTCGAACCTCTATATTTTTCCATCTCTGAGATCTGTTGTTCATACGGACAGACGAACAGACAGACAGACAGAAAGACTGACAGATAGACGGACGGACATGGCTAGATCGACTCGACAGTGATGCTGATTAAGAATAAATACATATATATTTAGGTGGGAAATGTTTCCTTCTGTGTGCCTCTGGTACAGAGTATAAAAATGTTGAATAACTCCAACAATTTTAAAGTTAACGCATATTTTGCCCAATATCAACAATTTCTGAAATTTTCAAAACTACAACATATAAAAACGTTGCATACTTTTTGGCGTCGCTTGCTTTGATTGCTATCATAATGTTGAAATGGTCACATTTATGTTAATGCTCTGTTAACTAACTTAAGGGAAGGCTATACAAGATTAATTCCCTAGAGTAACGGGTAAATCGAAGTGGGGCTGGATCGACTTTAACGTACGCTCTCGTTTTTCTTAAATAAATTTAATCTAGAATTAGAGGATATTCTACTCAATTGAAGCTTTTAAGACTTGGCTCACGCCTTTCGAGCTTGTTTCATTCCAAATTTGCTTACCTCAATCCCTTTAGAGATCGCATGTTCATAAATTAGGAACAAGAGCAGAAAAGTGTAAATAGCATCTTAGTCATGGATGAACAATCATGTGCTATGGTGCTGTGCGATGAGATGCCATGCCATTTGTGTTCAGTGCAAAGCCACAAGGTTGTGATTTCGAGTCCCAGACAAGACTACAAAACATCTTATATATCTTTGTTTTTCAAAAGTTTTAAAAATACCAAAGCTGGTGTGGGAGGGTCTTGTTGAATGTGTGTATAAGGATTGTCCTATGATAAATGGAGCAAGAAAGGAAAGGAAGAGCAATCTTTCTGGGAGAAAATCATGCTTAAAGTGATCCTGCTTTGGGAGATTACCGCGGCATAAATTTGATGTTTTGAGGATTGAAAAAAGTGGGATCAAATCAATCTGTTTTCAGCTCGGCTCATGAATATCCGGGATTATCCTGTTTTCAATGATGTTTCGGATTGATGTAGTCCCCTACGGAATGATTTTTTTCGGGTCGATACTTGTTGGACATTTTGATAGTATTTTGTATGAAGATTTGATTTGCCACATAGGACAGTTTTGTTGGCCAAGTTAAGAGCTCCAACTTAGCCTCAGACATTATACATTACACAACGAAAATTCCGAAAATATTTGTCGCTTTCAACCTTTTCTGAATCCGACGTGAGATTTTTCAATTTCCTAAAGTTTTAAATTTGAACTAGTCTTCTGCCTAACAGGCTGAAAATTTCTATTCTCTTATCTTATCTTTGCTCTCTCTATTACTTGCAGTTCCTTTGTGCATCATGCACGACACCGGCAAACCGTCCCCCACCAACGTCTCGCAACCCACACAGGCCACGCCGCAATCGCCGGTGGCCGCGGCGGCAGCACCACCTGCAGATGATGAAGATGAGACCGATGTGATTGGCGATCTGATGGGACACTATGGCAAATGGCAGCTATTGATGACTGTTCTCTTGTCTCTATTCCAAGTGCCCAACACCTTTCACATCTCCTCGTCGGTATATCAGGCAGCCAATAAGGATTTCTGGTGCCAGCGGCCAGGACATCTGCAACAGTTGCCCGTGGATGTGTGGCGCAATCTGAGCGGTTCCAGTGACAATTGTCGTCGCCAAGGCGGCATCGATTGGAGCCAGTTGAGCAACGATACGACGTCGTCTCAGTTGCAGGTAAGCGGAGCATGAAATCCTATTCAGTCATGGATAACTAATGCTTCTATCGCATTTGGCAACAGCAACAGGCGACTGCGGCAGCAACTGAGGCTGAGGGAAAGCTGGTGGCCTGCGAGAGTTGGGAATACGAGACTAACGATAATGTGGGCAATACCTGGACATCGCAGTGGGATTTGGTGTGCGATAAGGCATACTTGAAGAATGTGGCTGAGATGTTCTTTTTGTTGGGCGTGGCAACAGGTGGCATCGTTTCCGGCTATCTGTCTGACAAATTTGGTCGCAAAACTATGCTTTTCATATCGGCCATACTGCAGACCATATTCGGTGAGTGCAAAGTACAAAAACACACACACACACACCCTCAAACCCACTTGAAGTGGCATTGGCAATGAGGAGGACAGGTGACTGTGAACTTGGCCATGTCTGGGGGTCAGCTTGAGAGCATGTCGAGTGCAATGTGGGTGTGATGGCGATGAGTGAGGCAATGCAGCAGCCAGCCCTGTTGTCCTTGTTGATTAAATCTCGTACAATGTAATTGAAATTTGCATTCAAAAGGACATTTCTAATGAGAGATGGGGGGCAAATACGTAACAGAGAAATTGCCTCCGCAGGGTCAAATTTGTGTAATTCCTTTACAACACTTGCTAACTAAACAGCTTAGCTTAAGTCCTAAAAGTTATTCTTAAATACTTTCAATTTTAAGATTTTACACCTGTTTTGACATAATTTAAGCCGGCTTGGATTCCGCTTAAGCCTTAAAAACATTTTACCACTTTTTAACCGCTTTTAGATTGTTTACTCTAATTGAAGTGAAGTGAAACCCCAATAAAGATTGGTTCAATAGTTTAGTTTAGGAGAGAATATAGAGTCCCAGTTTGTTAAGGGGAGGGTAAGGGTTTCAGCGTAAAAAAAACACTTTTTTTATGAATTTTTTTTGAAAGTATGGATTGATCAAATTTAATTAAACCTTTTGTACATTATTAAGCATACTTTTAACTATATTCTGTAATTTTTTCATGTCGAAATATTGCAAAACAAGCCGGTGACAGAGCTTGCCCCAGAACGTCTTTGAAAAAATACAATTTGCGGTGATCACTGTATCTCGGTCGAAAATTATCTGAAACCAAAAACCATTAAAATTTAGTCAAAGTCCCAAAAGGGCCATCTAAAGTGTAAACTGCGATTTTCCACGAAAAATTCCGCCATTTTGTGGGTGGGAAACCCCCTTAATGTAAAAAAAAATTTTTACTAAACGTTGGGGGGAGGTATTTTATATGTAGAAAATGTGTACCAAGTTTCAAATGAATCGGTTTAGTAGTTTTTTAAATGACAGTGATTACGGACTTTGAAAAGTAGTTTTGAGAAAAACGCGTATAAACAACATATGCGCCTTATGCGTATAGAGCGCAACCGCCCCTGAATTGGACAATAACTTCAAGAGTTTTGCTCCGATCGACTTAAAATTTTGAGAGTATATTCTTGAAATGTTTAACAATAAGATAAGAAAAAAAAATTCGATTTTCGAAAGTGTAAACTAGATTTTTTAAGCGAAGATATATAATTTTAAGCACACTACTGCGAAATGACACAACTTTGTACTGCACACAAATATTTCAAAACTGTCATAACGCCCGCTTCCAGGGAGACATAGCCGCCCGCGGGCATTTATTTTCTTTTCATCTTTTATTATTGGAACTTTTTAACAAATAATGGGAGATTCCTTCCATTTTTGGGAACATGGTGAAAGTGGTGAAAGGTGAATCTTCAGAGCTCCTTCTTGGCTGAAGATCTTGGAGAAGTGTGTGTAAGTAGGTGTTTCATTAGAATACTCTTTCGGCTAAGAGCCTTTGAGCACTCTGTACATTTGTGAAGTCTTACACTGCCCTTACAGCTAAAGGTCTCCGAGCAGTGGGAATATTCAATACTCATTACAGGTCGTCCTCCAGTCGGAGTGGAAAGGTGAATCTTTAGTTCGTTTGATCGCTTAAAGGACATACTGCAGTGGGAACATCTAAAGGGCTTCTCGTCAGTATGCGTAATTCGGTGTTGGTTTAGAGTGCTCTCTAGAGCACAACGAACACTTGAACGGCCGTTCACCAGTGTGCGTACGAAGGTGCCGCTCCAGATCGCGCTTAGTCCGTAAGGTTATTGAGCAGTGGGAACATTTGAAGGCAAGCACGCCAATATGAAGGCGATGGTGTATCTCCAGAGCACGCTTACTGCTTAGGGTCCGTGAGCAGTGGGAACATTTGATGGGCTTCTCGTCAGTATGTCTAAAGAGGTGATTGTATAGATTTTTCTTTGAGCTAACTTTGAGCACTCTGTACACTTGTAAGGTCGTTAACCAGTGTGCGTACGAAGGTGCCGCTCCAGTTCGACCTTGCAGCTTACAGCTCTTTGAGCAGTGGGAACATTTGAAAGCAAGCTCGCCAATATGCCTGCGAAGGTGTATCTCCAGAGTCCGCTTACTGCCTAAGGTCTTCGAGCAGTGGGAACATTTAAAGGGCTTCTCGTCAGTATGAATAAAAAGATGATTGCTTAGATCGTACTTTGCGTCAAAAGACTTTGAGCATTCTGTACACTTGTAAGGACTTTCTTCAGTGTGCGCGCGAAGATGATGCTCCTGATTGCTCTTGCAGCTAAAGGTCTTAGGGCAGTAGGAACATTCGAAGGGTACCTCGCCAGTGTACGAGCGAAGGTGTCGCTTCGGCCTACACGTTACTTTGAAAGTCTTAGGTCACTCCGATCATTTAAAGGGGCCTTCCCCAGTGTGAGTTCGAGTGTGCCTAATAAAGCCGCTTTTTTGTCTCTTTAAAAGTGTTTTAGCTCGGGAAAAGTCAATAAATCTACAATTTCCATTGATCTCAACATTATTTAGCAAGAAATATCAATGAAAGCACCATTTATTTATGTTATGTCTTTTCTTGATATAATAATCTACGTTACTAATATTGTGGCGACTTTCAAAAATTTCCAGAGCCGCTTTTTTCAAAATCCACCACACAGAAAAACAGACATCATTCGTCTTCCTTCACTATTTGTATTGAAATAAAATATGAAAACTAAAACTTGTAACATCAGGAATGTCAACTGTAATCAACCCCTTTATTCGTTTCGTATGATCGCGGGAGTTATGTCAGTGGGCGTCATTGCATGGAATCAAGCACAGAAGACAAATCTGTGATATTCAGCCTTGTTCTCAATTCCACTTCCGCAAAAGTTGTGTGATTTTAGTCAAAGTGAATGTTAGCAGGCTCAAAGTCGAGGTTTGATTATAGTTCGATAATCAACCAGAAAATACAACAGAGAATACATATGAACATAAACAGTAGCTGTGGATGTGTAGACGGCCGTTTCGGCTGCCGCCATGGCAAAGCCTTCGTTTTGTGTTTTAGATATAAAATCTAGTACCAAAGCCTGGTATGATTAAGTCTAAAATCAATCCCAAACGATATCAGACATCGGCCTATCCCTGATTCCCTCAATCCAAGTACGAGGACGATTGACTCATGTACCAATTTATCAATCCCGGAATTCTTGTCTTGATCCCGACTTTAGCTCGGAGGAGCTTGAAATAGGCTTAATTCAAGAACACACGGAATTGATTTTAGCTTTTTATCCGGACTCGACATGATCCCTCCGTAGTAGGATATAAGTCAATGTCGGCCCTTCTTGAACATTGACTTCAGCTCGACATTTGTTCTTGATTTGATCGGCTTGGTGCAAGTTTGCCCATGACTAAATTGATCTCGATTTTCGAACTGCACTCAATTCCAAAAGGATTGCTTCAAAAATGACCGATATTGACCTTAGCTAGACATTCAAACTGGATGTTAACCCAATATAAGCCATCCACAAGAGCCCCACCGGTTCTATCTTTAAAAGACTTCAGATTCCTTCACATGCCAGCAGTTCTATTTATAACTACTTAGGGATTCCAAGGAAGCATAAGTGCAAAAATCGACACTAAAAATTAAACGCTAAGCTGATAGAACGCTTTTACGTACTTATGTATGTGTACTCGACTTATCTTCCATGTATTTCTTTCGCTCCTTCGTTATTTTCCGTACTTATTTTAATCTCTAGACAGGATCATTTGATTTTCAAGTACGGATCCAAATGTGAAATTATCCTTTTTGGATTGATTCACCAATTTCAGGATAGTTTCAAGCTTTTCGTACTTGTGTCAAGCTCGATCAAGTCGTACCAGTCGTAGATACTTAAGATTTTTGTCCTAAGGTCGAGATCGAATCAATCTAGTTAAACTTGATCTTAGCTCGTCATTATTTTTCTGTGTATCTCTACGAAGTTTTTCGCAAAGTTGTCGGTATCCGACCTATCGGATGACAATAGCATACAGCAGCCAGTTCTAGTGAGGGAGGAGGGGTCTTAGAGGTTTTTGTAGGATATCGATTTTTTTGTTTTGAGTCTTTTTGATATTCTCGAAGAGTATTACTCCTAAGCTTTGAAATAAATTATTCCAAACAACTTCACGATTATTTTAAGAGAAGATAATATATTTTAAAAGGCATATCTTCGCTTAAAATCGTCCATCATGCCTTCATGCAATGTAAAGCACACAGGGAGGGGCAACATAACTCCCTTATTTGAAATGAGCGTCATTCCGCTCAACGATAACCTAGAGGGCTGGGCGTAGTCTCATTCTAAAGGTGGGGTCTTACAGTATTGTTACCTCCTAATCAGGCTTAATCATGCGGTGGAGCAACGAGCAAAGAGCATTTTTCGTAGAGGCCTATTTATCCAACGGTCGCTCAGTGATCGCAACGCAGCGGGTTTTACCCCAGATTTAACCCCTTGCGACTTCTTTATGTGGGGTTACCTGAAGTCCCGGGTCTTCAGTAACCGTCCCCGGACTCTTGAAGACCTGAAGACGAACATTCGAGAGGAAGTGGAGAACATTCCGCTCGTCATGTTGAAAAGGGTGTTGCGAAACACCCGTAATCGCTTCGTTCGATGTTTAGAAAATGGAGGGCGTCACTTGAACGACATAACTTTTAAAGCCAAGTAAAAAAAAACTTTGAGGTATTTCCAACAACTGAAAAAAAAAACAAGGAAGAAAGTCGGTCAAGCCCGACTATATTATATTCTGTACCGCTCGCATTTGCTCCCGATTATATTATATAAAATCGGTATCCAGGGAACACCACGAGGAGGCCATTGCAATAGCAATGGGGTCGATATATGAATAAAGACCTATAATTCGACTTGAGTTTCTTAAATACTTATCATTTAAGATGCTGTTACATACTTTTACACAAACTTATTATACTCTATGAACCTTTGGTACAGAGTATAATTAGGAGAGAGAGGGAGATAGAGAGGATTGGCACGCGCCGCAGACAAAAAAAAACCTTTGCATTTGCCAGAGCTAGAGATGGGTGTACATCGAAAACTACGCGGGACTCCGGAGTGACCAGAATGACTTAACATCATTGTGATTGCTTGATATTATGTTAGAATTAAAGAACTAGACTATTTTTATATTATTTGCAATTTAAACAATCCTCGTCTTAGTAGTCAGATGGGTATCGGGCGATATATTTGTCCCGAGACCATCTCTAATTTCTCTCTCTCAATATTGTGTATGTGGGAGAGGGAAGAGGGAAAATAAGAGCGTCCCAGTTAGCTGCAAGAATCCAATTGGATCTAATGAGCTAGCCATAGCTGTTAGGTTTTATATGGGATTTCGTTGTTGGAATTACTCAAACAATATATTTGCAGGTTTAATTAATTTAAAAGGTGGCATTTTTGGCGGGGCGGGGTCATCACACCCACAACGATCCAATATGAATCGTTAAATAAAAATTTGTCCTAAAATATTGTTGGCTATCACTTTGCTGTGCAGTCGTTGCTCATATATACATACATCTACATATAGTACATATGTATGTGTTTTGCTGCTGCAGGAGCAGCCCAGATATATTGAATTTTCATTTGCTCATATCTTTACTACCGTTCATCCGATCTTTACCATTTCTTTGGCGGATAAATAATCCTGATTATTAAATATGTCCAGAAGGAACGAACCTTCTATCTATAAAACTGAGGGAGATATTACGTTTTTTCCAATATGCGGGGGCGGGATGGGGCGTGGCAAAAATTGAAAATAAACTTGATCTGCCTGCAAGTATAAGAAGCATAAGTCCCATACATGTCAAACCTCTATCTCTTACCATCTCTGAGATCTGTGCGTTCATACGGACAGACAGACGGACAGACGGACATGGCTATATTGACTCGGCTGTTGATGCTGATCAAGAATATATATACTTTATGGGGTCGGAGATGCTTTCTTCTGGCTGTTACATACTTTTGCACAAGCTTATTATACTGTATTTACCTTTGGTACAGAGTAAAATAGACAAATATCTTTAGTACTTTATGTTTTATTGTGGGGAAGTTATGTTGCCCCACCATGTACAATCAAATTTTTTTTATCTCTTCAGGTCTTTGGCTTTACTTCTGCAGCTCCTTTGAGCTTTATCTAACCCTGCGCGCTCTATTGGGACTCGTTTCGGTATCGGTCACCTACTCTGGCCTGATATTGGCCATAGAATATGTGGATGGCAAATGGCGGACCATTGCTGGCATGTACAATCTCTTCCCACTGCCAATCTCTTATATGCTCATCTCTGGCCTGGCCTATCTAACACAAGATTATCAAAAGCTGCAGCTTTGCATTGGTCTGCCCGGCATATTCCTGTGCTTTCTTTGGTAAGTTCAATGGAGGCGGCTTGATTCAAGTGATTAATTTTTATGCATAAACACTGAACGTAAACAACACGCATATCGCGTGGGTATGCCATTTATAAACAACAGAGGCACATGTTTTCCACTAATTTATTTGATTTTCGGTTGTCGACAGGTTTGTGGTACCGGAATCACCGCGCTGGCTTTTGGTGAAGGGTCGCATCGAGGAGGTGCGACGCATCATTGAGGCAGCGGCCAAATTCAATGGCCGTCAACTGCCAGCCGATTATCAGCTGACACCGCCTACTCAGGAGAGCAGCTCAAAGGACTTTACCTATATGCTTCGTTCTAGCTACTTGAGGCGCATCTCGATTTGTTTCCTCTGCATTTGGTTCACCATGAATCTGGTCTACTATGGCATCATACTGAACATGAGTTCGTTTGGTGGCAATGTCTATTTGAATTCGGTAAGTTTGATTTTACGCACTGTTGGCGCTGCCTAAGTCGCTTTTCATCATGTTTTCATGGTATGATTGGTGGGCACTGGGCGAATTCCATAAACATTTGAAAGTGCTAAGTAACAGTACCCACCCACCACTCTTGTCAATGTCAGCTGCTGGGAGGGAGACCCTGTTGTCCGCCTAATTGGATTTGTCAGGCATTTGGATTCCCCTGAATTTGTTGTACATACTTTTATGCCATGTCAGATGGACGGGAAAATGTGTTTGCAATCGAATTATGATGTTGCTCTATATAAATCCCCCAAAGAAAAAACGAAAACCATCTTAATCTTTGGAATTTTGGCTCGCCACTTTGGCGAATGGCCAGCAAAGTGTTCTGTGCGGACAGCGATGAGCCAAATTCAAGCTAAATTCAGCTGGCTATTAAAACGAAATTTGAAACAATTTGATTTCGGTATAGTTTGAAGACTTTAGAAGGAGTAAAATATTATTTCAGCGTAACGCGTCATGCAAAACGCTGACTTGCATATTTTGCGGTGTTTCTGTAAAGCGAGTACTTAGTACCGAGTACTGAGTATTACTTAGTATCGAGGCCTTAACTAGAAACGAAAAATATGGCCGTTAAGCAAAAAGCCGCTAAGTCAAAGATTTTCATAAGTTTCAATAAAAATTTTTTCAACTGGTTCCAAATAAATCAAGGGTATAAAAATTGTGTAATTTATCAATTTTCTCCATAAAGGAAATGTATTTTTGAAGGATGGAAATTGTAGTTAAAGACAAGCTGTAAGCTTTTAAACTTAATTTGAGTTTCTGGATTTTGAAATATTTAAGTCTTGGGCAATCAAAATATGTTTAAGTGTCTTTGTAGAAGAAAACGGCATCATTAACGTCTTTAGAAATTCTGCAATCGTGAAATCTTTCAATCCTGCATCAGTAGTCAAAGCAACGAAGATTAAGAGGTCTTTTCGGTCAGGCCAAAATAGCTTCCAGAACTTTTCAGTGATTCTGATTTAAGTTTCTTCCACGATTGGTCGATTACCGTATGTCTTCATCTTCTATGCTGAATTTCTTCCTAAAGTCAGTCATTGATATATTGTTGTCTGTTGAATTGAATTTTCTTTAAAGTATAAATGGACCTTGATTCATAGGTTCTATGATATGCCGGTGAAATACTACTCAGAGGGAAAAAACATTGGACTTAAAATAAGCACATTCGGTCATGAACGAATTTTTTTCATTTCGAGAACCGTTTCTCAGTTAAAGAACTTTTTTTTTTTAAACGAAAAATCTTGATGTGTGTTGAAATGCTCCGCTTTTGAGAACATTTTAAACTCAAAAACATTTTAGGTCCAGGTCCACCGTCCAGTTCCACCGTCCAGTTCCACCGTACAAGTTCCCCCGTCCAGGTCCAACACCGTCCAGATCAGGTCCGCAGAGAAATCGCTTGTACATCATTCCACCTGCCTTGGTTAATTTTAAAGAAAAAAAATTTGTCGGACTTGCTGGGATTCGAACCCAACGACGGCGGCCGTCTTCGACGGTTAGGCTACTGCCCAGTGCTGAAGCTGCACGTTAAATGGCAACTAATACTTTTCGGTGTGTTGATTAAGGTGAGCTGAATTGTGCTCATTTCCTGAACATTCGGAACTTTTGTTCTCAGAAAAAATCTTATTCAGAAAGAACACGTTTTTTCTTTCTGTGTACTTCTATGATTTCAGTCCAATCTTGAAAACCCTTAGGATGGGATTCTAACTATATGTGCTTTTATCTATACAACTTTCCATTTTTACCCTTAATTTTGCAAGTTGTATCACGTTCTATAACTTGGGTAATCGTATATTCTTACCCTAATGCTTGTATCTACCAGCTCTTTTGACAGGATTCGCATACTTGATCATATCTTTTATTCAATTGTTAGTTCAATTGTTTATGCAATTGTTAGGAATTTTATTTTTGGGACAGTGCACTAAGTATCGAGTAGTGAGTATCGAGTTGTTTGTATTGAGTAGTGTTGGTTTGTTCTTAAGTGAGTGATCAAAATTGAAGTGTTCACTAAATTGATCCAGTTCTTAGTCAATTGGCCTTTTTTCCGTGGGACTTGTTCTGTGAGTGTTGTTCCGTCACTCTTGCTCAGTGAGTTTTTCAGTCAGTTATTCAATGAGTCGTTCAGTTAGTTTTTTAGTGAGTTGTTCAGTGACTTTTTCTGTGTCTTGTTCATTGAGTTGTTCAGTGACTGTTTACTCAAATCAGTTTGCTTTTCGTCCCTATGCACAGTTGGTCAAAAGACTGCTTTTTCTGTGCGAAATTAATAACGACCCCAAAAACATGGCATTCAAACTAAAACCTTTAAGATATTATGATATGATACTAATGATAGTAGGATTAAATGTGTTTAGAAATATGGAATAAATATCATAAACGACCAAAAATTAAAATTAACCATCTTGCAACCATTAATGCAATGAAATTGAATCAATTCCAATTTGGTCAACTACATGCTTGAAAATGGCATTAAATTTTTTCTTTTTTGAAAAAACAACTACAAGAAAATTGAAACCACGTTTGCACAGAAAAGGGGGTAATTTGGCCCAATGTGCTATGTCCCCAAAAATAGTTGACAAGCAAGTAAACAACTAAATAACGGAACAACAGAAAAACAGAACATTTGAAAATCTGAACAACTGAACAATTGAGTAACTGAACAACTAAAAAACTGAAACATAACATAGCTTAACTTAAAAACCTAACAACTGATCAACTAGCAATTGAACTGAGCAATTTGAGAAAAAGAAAAACTGAACATGTTCGGTGAAATGAACAACCTTTACACAACACTAATATTAAGTGCTACGACTCGAGTTCTTAGTATTAAGTACAGCGAATCGAATTCTAAGTATCGAGTACAGCGTATAGAGTACTGAGTATTGAGTACTTAGAGTCGATTATCGATATTTGAGTATCGTGTACTAATTTCGGGGCTTAACAATCGAGTACAGAGTATGAAGTACTGAGTATCGAGTACTTGGTATAGAGTACTAAGTATCGATACGTGAACTGATATCGATTTCAAACAATCGAGTACTGAGTATGTGGTACTGAGTATCGAGTACTTGGTATCGAGTACTCGAGACTGAATATCGAGTACTAAGTATCTAATATCGAGTACTAAGAATTGAGTACTGAGTATCGAAAGCTGTGTATCGAGTACTAAGTATCGAGTTATGAGTAACACACACGCACAAGTATCGCACATTTGAGTCTTTTTCGAGTCCTCGGTCTGATAAAATACCCAGCAAGCAAAGTTCGGATCGCTCCAAGTTATGTGTCTGAAAAGAGCCGAGCTTAAGAGCGTTTTTGGAGAAAACACATAAATTTGAGGGGTTTCGGAGCATGTTAAGTGCTCTCTAAGCGCGGGATCATAAAAAGCACCTATATTTTAACATTTTCGGAGTTGATGTAGGCAGGTAGTCGAAAATATTGGTTTGGTTGGCTGTTTTGCTTCAAGTGCCTAGAAATATATCTTTTATGTGACTTTTAGGAGGTTTATATATGCTGCATTGGGAGGGTAAAAGCACTTATAACTGTGTCAGAAAAGAGACAGATTAGACTCAGAAATCTCCCACATTAAGTGTGACCGCTTTCATATAAAAAAAACGCTCATTTCGGACCCTTTTTTGTGCACATTATGACGGTGAATGATCATAAAAAAGTGTCAGAAAAGTGCCAGAAAACGCTCATTATGCTCATATTTAAATTTTGTCATAAACGATCATAAATTATACTTATGTCTCTTCTTAAAGAATAGTTTTTAATCTCTTCTTTTTATCAGTTTCGACTCATTTTGGAGTCATTTGCGACTCTTTTTTGAGTCGTATGTTGATAAATCACATTTTCATGAGCCATTTTCGAGTCTTTTAATCGCACATGATGGTAATCTCATTTTTATCATCAAAATTTATTGAAAATGACTCTTCATTTCATCATCAAAGATCATTTTCAATCTTCTAAATGTTGGAAGGGTCTAAGTACATCTTAAACAGCTTCTACCTATCATCCCACCCAACATTTGTAATATCATTTTAACAAAAATCACCTTAATGGGTCTTTTTCGAACCGTTTTGATGATTAAAATGATATTATTTCCATGTGCGATGCAAAGAAGACTCGAAAATTATGCTTAGATATGCTCAACTGAAATAACACTCGCAAATGGTTGGAATTCAGACTCGAAAATTAATAGAAACTGATCAGAAAAATGGTTTAAAAACTAATCTTCAAGAAGAGTCGCGGCTAGGGTAACATTTTCTCAGAAAACCAGGACATTAATGACTCGAATGTGATCCGAAATTTCATAAAATTCTGAATGGGATGTTTCACAACAATGCCTCGTAAGTGTTAGCCAGACATAATTCTGTAGAAAAAAACGAAAGAAGCTTTTTTCATGTTTTAGTGTGAAAAAGCAAATACACTCAAATACACTCGGTTCTAGACTGTTTTGCAGTCTTAAAGTGCAAATCAGAAAAATAAAATATCAAATTAGTAAAATATTTGTAAATTTGTTTAGAAAATAAAATCGTGGCTCTAAAGTAGCCAAATGCTCGTCACTGACAATGGCCAAACAATGGGCATGCCAAAGCGCTTGTCAGCTAATTTATTGCATAATTTATTTTGACAACGCATGGCGCACCTTTGATGCCTTTGGTGATTTAATGCTCCGCGCCGCAGAGACAAGTCACACATCTCATACTCATCCCCTGCCCACATCTCTCTCTCTTGTTTCCTCCAACCCTTTTGCAGGCGCTAGCTGGCCTAGTCGAAATACCCGCCATTGCGGTGGCCATGTACATTATAACCAAGGTGGGTAAAAAATGGCTCTTTTGCGCCACTTTGCTCTGTACCGGCGTGGCATGTTGCTGTGCAGCCATTACCGAGGGACAGGAGGATATGCTTTGGCTAAAGATCACATTCCTGATGATGGGGAAGTTCACCATAAGCGCAGGAAATACCATAATGCCCGTCTACACGGCGGAATTGTATCCAACGCCAATACGAAATATGGGCGTGGGTGCCTGCAATGTGGCCGCAGGAATGGCCTTGATACTGACGCCCTATTTGTCGCTACTGGTAAGTGCCGGAGTTACACCTGGAAATTTCGATGATGATGATGTATCTTTTTTATTCCCGACCAGAATGACATCGAGGGCCATTTGTTGATGACGCTGCTAACCGCCTGGAGTATTTTTGGTGGCTTTGTGGTGCTTTTTCTGCCGGAGACAGCTGTGCGACACAATGCGGCCACATCAGCCGCGGACAGAAGTCAGAATGCTGCCAACGCCAGCGCCAATTCAGCCAAGCAGGTGTAATAAACCCCATTTTGGTAACGCCCTCCTTTAGTACATATTTTGGCTGGTCCAAAGTATTTAGAATGAGAAATCATTTGCAAATTACCAACTAAAAATCGTTGCCCAGATCCAATTTGACATATCCACCGCCTCAAGCCACCTTCTTATTATCCTTACATAGGGAAAATGCAATTAAATGAAATCGAATGTCCAACATAATGCCATTTGCAAGAATATCAGGCAGGACCTTGTTTGCTTAGCCACGTAGTGAGTATCTTAAACAAAACAAAAAAAAACTTGAACTAACATTTAAAATAAAAATGGCTCATAGCTTACGTACATAAGTCAAAATAGTAGAAATAAAGTAAGAAATCAGCAAAAAAACTTCGGTTGGATCGAAGATCATAAATTATACACAAAATTCAAGGAGAGAAATCATCGAACCTAGCCATAACAACTATTTGAAGCTTAAAGAATTTCTGGAATTTCACGCCAAAGAAGTCCCAGCTACTGGCGTCAGCTGTGAACTAAGTAGCCATTTGAAAGGTTTTGCATACGTCGTTTTCTGGTGCTAAAGTTAAAACAACTCCGCCCATTGGAATGAGAGAAGCACAGCTAGGCCCTTTTGCTGTTTAGCTATTATATGCAGAAATCTAAGACCGATCCTAGTCCCCAAGATGGTGTTCGCATTTTAATATGTTTTCGTTTCGTATATTTTGAAAAAAGAAACTGAACTGAACTCTGAAATTGAAAATCGTCTGATATTAATTTGTGTTTTGGAAACGATAGTTTGACAATCTTAAGGCTGGTTTCCAGAATGCACGAAAATAAATTTTTATATCACTTGAATAAAAAAACACTTTTGAACTGCTTTGAAATCTAAATGCTTATGAAAAGTAGTCTTATTTGAATAAAGTATAGTGACGAAATAAATTTTTGTCATCTGAAAGTCAGACATATCCGGACTAAAATCAATTCCAAACGATATAAGAAGATGTTCAATCTCGAATTTGCTGAAACCAATAACGAGAAAATTGACTTGAGTAGGAAATTCTTAAATTTTATCCCGACTTTACCTCGAGACAGCTTGAGTTCAGCTCGTTATAGGCTTATAGGCGAAAAACGATTGCTTTAACAATGACCGAGATTGATATATAAAATTGAGGTGAACCCAAAAAAAGCTTCCCACAAAAACAACACATGACATTTTAATTAACAAGTTCTAGCCGGCTCGAACAGATTGGTTATACTAGGCAACAAGGTCCAGTATCTTGAATGGTTGGTAGTGATTCTAGATGATTTTCGTGTGCTAAGAAAGACTGCGTTTTCAGAAATTGTCTATCACGTCGAGATTTTTAGTAATGTGAACTTAAAGTTTCCTATTTTGACCCGTTTTAGGAGCGTTAAAAAAAAACAAATAAGGGCTCTGTAGACGAATGCACACACTTCAAAATACCCTCTTTCTTTACAGTCTCTGAGATCGACTCGTTTAGACTCCTACAGAGAGACAAACGGTTTTTTGTGGTTTAAGGGAAAAGGAAGGCAAATTTTCCTAATCTTAAATCACCTACCTACATGCTAACATTAGTGGCTGTATCCCTTATAGTCTCCGAGATGGACGCTCTCATACAGAAAGACAGACGGACATGGCAATAATGACTTGGCTGTTGATGATGATCAAGAATACATACGTGACGTATTAGTTCCAGGCTACTACAATCCCCTTTTTCTCATTTCTAAATGAAACAGGGCATAAAACTGATTTAAACATTAACAGGTTATTGCTGTTGAAAGCTAATGGACATAGTCAATGCACTCTCTTTATTAATCTTGAAGCTTTTCGATGGGTGATTATTACATCAAATTGCATCTGCCATCCTTTAATTAAACTAACAAAACTTAAAGTTTTGACCAAAAAAGGAATAAATGTCCTCCCATGGAAACATATTAATTGTATAATCCAACTTGTGGGAAATCCCTCGATAGATAGTCATGCATTTCCAGCATTTCTGAGTTGGCTATGCTTTTCCATGATTCCACCAAGTTTGTTCGAAATCGGACATCTGTAGAGTATAGCTGTCATAGAAAAGTAAAGTCTGAAAAGTAGTCTTAATCTAAGTTCACAGGGGCAAATTAATTTACACAATCTGTCATGCCTGAGTTTGTCGGATTTGTGTCGGAATTTCTCTAGGTGTTAACACGCACGCCAAATTAGTTTGCAAATACTTTATTCGGAACTTCAAAAGCTTGCATTGAATTTGGATTAGTGTTCACACTTGCAAACTTAGTTTGCGAAAATTTTGTGTTTCCCCACAAACCAATTGGATGGTCTATAGCAGCTGTCAAATAACCGACTTAGTGCGATATAAAATATCGGGCTAACCGAAATCTCTGTCGCTTATTTTTTTCGCAAAAACAGACATGGGCAAAGCTATAAGGAAAAGAAATTGTTAATTATTTGCCTTGGCGCGGCATCTTTGCATGCACTAATTTCTCCGCAAAAAACAACCGTAAAATATAGCGCGAGAATGGGTGAGTCCGTGGGTAAATCGAAGGGAAACCAAATGATACTGCGTAAAACAAATTTGTATATTTTTATTTGGTCCTTTCATTTCCAAAAAGGTCACGCCAATGCGCAACTCAATCCTTGCAGCACGTCGTCTGAATCAATTAGGCTATACAATAATGCAGCCCAAAAGATTTTACAATAAAACAATATTAATGTACTCATTTTTACACAATTATGCAAATCTTATTCAAATTGAATATTAAAATTGATTTACAAACGTCATTGCACTTGAAATTACTCATACAAGCATCACAAGTTTGCAATAGTTTGTTCTTACATTTGCCTTATAAGAACAAACTCGGCAAATGCGATAACAGTTTGCGAGAGAGTGTTCACATTGTGTTCAGACAGCACGCAAACTTGTCGAAAACTTGGCTTAGCAAACTTGGCAAACCGTTTGACACAATCGTTTGGCTGCAAATTAATTTGGCGTTCACACACACGTCAAACTAATTTTGACAAATTTTCTTCATTTTTGACAAATTAGTTTGCCCGTGTGAACTTTGCTTTAGTAAGAAAAACTTTTTTGTTTTTAATGCAAGTGTCAATAGAATTGGCATTGATTTATTTGGTATGCTTTTACACAATTCTGCAAAGTTTTGTCAAATTCGGATGACTATATCATAGGAACGATCGGAAGAAAAACTAGTTCTTGTGAAAAAACCCTTTTTGTTTTCAATGGAAACGTTCCTTACATTGCCATATATTTATTTTATATACTTTTACACAATTCTACAAAGTTTGGTCAAAATTGGATGACAATAGCATATAGCCGCAGTGTGAATGATCGGTCGAAAAAGAAGTTCTAGTAAGAAAAACTATGGTTTTAAATGGAATCGCCTCCAAAAAAATGTACATGTTTGTTTGTTATGCTTTTCCACGATTCCATTAAGTTTGGTAAAAATCGGACATCTATAGAGTATAGCTACCATAAAAAAGTAAGGTCCGAAAAGTAGTTTTATTTAGAAAAACATACTTCAAGGGTATACAAAACTTATGAAACATTTTTTAGCTGAAGCTTCACGGAGAACGGCAGGAGGTTTGATAAGTAATTTGAGATATAATAAATCTTGATTTCGAGACATCAAATCTCATTTCAAATGATTTCAATCTTTTTTTTAGGATTGCAATCTTCTTGAAAAAGAGATTTCCGATCTAGATTATAGATCGATTTTTTTTCTCTGTAGGAGACATAGCCTCCGGCCATTAATTTTCGTTCAATTTTTGTAACGCCCTCTCCCGCCACCGCAATTTAAACAAACAACCTATCTTCAACAGTTTTAAAGATAAAAGATTCGTACCCTCTGGACATATTTAGTAATCAGCATTATTCATCGATTCGTCAAAGGGGAAAACAAACAATTTTGAAGGGTTGCACCGGCCGCAACGATGATGTGCAGAATTTCCAACACCTTAACACAAACTTTGAGAGGTACAGAGTATATTACAGTCGGGCTTGACCGACTTTCTTACTTGTTTCATACTCTTTCGCTACAAAATAATATCTTTCTGATCAAAAATGATTTTAACTTGCAGTTTTTACTGAGTCGAGGTCTTCTTATGCTATTGGCATAACTTTAAACAGAGGCACACAACACAACAAAGGAGGCTTCAAGTTCAAGGACCAAATTCTCACTCATCAGCGATTTTGAGCCTCAAATGTCTATCCTGGCATGCAGAGGCTGCTCTTTGGATAGACATTTCAGGGATCGCTGATGAGTGAGGATTTGGTCCCTCATGAAACGCGTCCGATCAACCTGATGCCTCCTTGGTTGTGTTGTGAGCCTCTGTTTAAAGTTTTGCCAATAGCATAACAAGACCTTGAGCCAGTAAAAATTGCAAATTAACAGTATAAAGGTCATTAAAACAGTCACAAATAATAATTTTATTTGCTAGAATTATTATTAAAAAGTTTCAAATTGTTTTAAACTGTACCTGTCAAAGTTTGTGTTGAGTGTTAAGGTGAAAAATTGCAAATTAACAGTATAAAGGACATTAAAACAGTCACAAATAATAATTTTATTTGCTCGATCATCGTTGCGGCCGATGCTGCCCATTAAATTGTTTGTTTTTCTTATAACTAGACTTTCGTTCATCTGATTTTTACCATTCGCTTTATAATCTGATTATTACATAGAAGGTATAGAAGGTACGAACCAGAGACCTGCAACAAGCCTCTTATTTTCGATCATGCTCGTGCGTTTACTTGGCTTGATTGGACTCGTCGCATTGGTTCGACACACTCGAAATGATCGCCACCACGAGTAAGCTGTTTGCTTCGTACGAGTAATAATATGAACAAGCTTTTAATAACACGTGTCAAAATAAGCCTTTTCCACACTCTACTCTTGTTTACTCGTACGCGCAACAGAATTTTGTCGTACGTACTTTGCTGGTTGACTGCGAGCTTCGACAAGCCTCTTATGGAATTGTTGTTGTCTTTTGAAAACATCAAACAACAACATGCCACAAGATGGAAAGAGAAAGCGTATGCAAAAAATAGGCCATCATGCTATCTCTATTGCACTCACAAATTGTTGTTTTTTGTGTGCTTCTGACGATTGTGTACAAGCGTTGATCGTTCAGATCGCAGCAGATCTTTGACTTTAACAACAAGTACGTTTGGTGATTCGCGGCCGAAGCTAGGAGTAATCGCGAGTATTTGTACCGAACGAACTTTACTCATGACGGCTCGCATCAGAGCTTCAATTGCTCGCTGCCGAAGCGCTCAGTCAACTTGAGTATGAGTAAGGGCAATACTCGAGTCAGACAAGCCTTGAGCGCTGAGCGATTGTACTCCTGGTGGCTCGTTGCAGTTCTATGGTACGAACCATCTATCTTCAAACCTGTGGGAGATATAACGTTTTTCCAAATTTCAGATTTCAGATTTTGGTAAATTTACAACCAAATTTTTGCAGATCTGTGTGAAGCATAGAATATTCACAAGTGCTGAACTTCCGAATGCTAAAATCTTTAAAACCTTTTTAATTTAAATGTAACTGGATTCTTTGGATTTCTTATACATACTTAAGATATTTTTTGGTTGTCGAATTAGTTTTATGGTTTGTTAATCAGAGGAATGCCAAAACTTCGAGAATGCTGTAAAATATTCAGGTGGCTAGGAATTTTTCGGTCTGCTAACTGTATCCATGGGCCTGAGCGTGAATTCGAGTACCATTAATAAATTTATTTATAGGAACTCAATCCAAGTGAATTTCCAGTTGATTTTTGTGTAAAATTTATAATTGCTGATGGAAAATTCTATAAATACATTTGAAGCGAAGCAAATATCTTGTTGAATCCATAATGCAAGCACAAGTATTGCTAATTGAAAATCTTTAAATGGAAAACACACACACACACAATATTCTTGTCAATATGTCTTGTCAATATCTCAACGTACACATAATCTTGTCGTTAAATGTCGCCATCTTTGTTGTGCTCGTCTATATAGAAAATAATGTTTTCAAATCAAATTAGGTTTTGGGCTCGGACCTTGAACTGCGCATATAAGTAAATCAAATTCAAAGCGAAAATTGTAATCTCTAGTAATTGTAGTCAATTAAACACATTAGTCTATTAATCGATATAAACATAAACTAATTAACAGTCAATTATGCATAAATATATATGTGTATGTGTATGGATTTGTATATATGTAAGTGCATAGCAGTTTTATTCGTGTTTTTTTTATGATTGTATGTTTTGCTACAGAAACGAAATACAAAAATCTTTAAACCAATTTTCCAATATAATGCATTTAATAACTCATATATCTGTGTGTATGTTTGTAAATGTGTATTTATCTAGTAGATGAAGAGAAATGCTTGTTGTACTTACCTTTTTTTTATATGATTTTATTGTTTGTTATTGTTTATTGTACTTACAGAAATTACATAATATGGTTTTTTTTTGTGATTAGAAATTTGAGAGAATAATTAATAATTGTTAAGTGGAGTACACAAAACCAAAAAAAAACACAAACACCTTTTACAGCTCTTGTTAAGTGCTCAAAAGTGAGGGATAATAATGTTGAATGAATTGTTGTAAAATCCAAATTACCAAAAAACCCAAAACAAATGCAATTTTTAGTGTCAAATAAAAAATTATATAAATAAAATTATAAATACAGAAATAAATCAAATAAATATGTGCAGATATTGAGTGTTAACTTTCGACTCGCTACAAAACGTTTGAACAACAAGCAAAAGCTTTTTTCTTAGCCGAACCTACCGCAAGTCTTAAAAGATTGACCACGTCTAAAACGAAAAAAAGCTTTTTCATACAGCTGGCAATGCTGTTAGTGGAAGCTTTTGGCTTTTGCAGCATTTATAACAGCCCGACTGAACTTTTAACGGATTTAGATCGCCACCAAAAGCCAAGCGAATGCGAACGCCGCGTCGTCTACCTAATCGAAATTATCAAAAAAAATATCAATTAAACAACAATTATTAAAACACCTCCATTTCCTCGATATGAGTGGCGTTTTGCGTCGCGGTTCCTTGAATTTCGATTGCGCGGGTAACTCGCGGGGTAGCCTTGAGGCCAACCTTTATGGCGGCTATCGCGAGACAAAGCCTGCACCCGGTACACCGGAAATAAGTGTCATAGCATTGGACTTTCGTCGACACTCCGACGACTTGAAGAAGGCCGGCGATGGGCCGCCACCAACTCCGCTGAGCCGTGATCTCAGTCAGGATGTGGACAGTGATGTTTTATCAAATTTCCTGGGTCACTATAGCAAATGGAGCTTCCTCTGGACCTTTCTGCTCTGCCTATTCCAGTTGCCCACCACATTTCATTTGTTTATGTTTGTGTTTCAGGTGAGTTTCAGGCTTATGGATTGGCAAATATTGTTACAGTTGATTGCTGCGTCATTTTGGTAACAAAGCCCAAAAGTGGCAGTAAGTAAGTACGCGTGTGCTGTGTGTTTCCCAGTGAAAGCATTTGCGGTGTGTGGTTTTTGATTCGATTGATTGAGAGTAATATGTGCCGATAGCCAAATAATTAATCCAATAAATGCAAATTGTATACATTTATGGCCTTGAACTAAAATTGAAGGTGTTTGTTATGTTTACTTACTGTAGGCGTTCAAGATGAAAGCCAAAATTTTATTTAGATGAAATTCCCTTTTAGTGAAACGTCAAAATTTTCAATGTGACAGTTTGGACAATATTCAAGGAAAACAATGGCCAACATGTGGAAAAACATGCACGATTCTAAGCAAATTGATAGTTCTAAAAATACGTGTTTTGAATCACAGACGCGGGCATTCCTGTTTTGAAAAAAAAAACCAATTTGACCCT